>JAMKCH010011532.1:0-29323 GCA_023653785.1 Ophioderma brevispina
ACGGATATAGGGGTATTGTCATTTTTATCTCGCATTAAATGGTTGTGATGAACAAATAATAAAGTCTGAAACTCCACCCTCGACCAGTACTCTGAAATGAATGTAGTTTCCATCCTAATTTGTTTCCGCTAAAATTACCAATCTGGCCGCCTTTTCTACCATATCAATCAGAAATTCCAACTTTCTTTGACATCATTTTACTTCTAAGTCAAAATATTCGACAAGATATCGAATAAACATGTTGGCCGCATTGTTTTTGGGTTATGTTTTTTTAAAGGAGTAATTTAAAACTCCTTCGTAAAAGTACTTAATACTGAATTTAAAATAATAAACATATTTCCTTTCAAACAGTGTTGATAGTAATAGTGCATCTCTCGCCATGGAACAATTGCAGCGCCACTCTTTAAGGTACTTATCGGTCCGCTCTAAGTCGACCAATCACAGCCCGTGCTCAAGAAGCTGTTGGCCAACGAGGCGTATATCAATAGAGCGCAGATACTGCGTAAAATTCATTCATTCATCCGTTCATTCAGTTGAATATATTTTGAAAATGGCCGTACAAAACAGACATCTCGTAAGTCATACCGTAGGAAAGCTCCTCGCAAGCATTTTTGGCTACCAAGCTGCTCGAAAAAAATCAGCTCCGCTACCGGTGGCGTGGAGAAACCTCATCGTTACACACCTGGTACCGTCGCTCTTCGTGAGATTCGCCGTTACCAAAAGAGTACGGAGCTCCTCATAACGCAAGTCACACCCTTCCAGCGGCTGTTTCGTGAAATTGCTCAAGATGTAAGACCGAACTGCGCTTTCAAAGCTCTCCCGTAATGGCCCTTCAGGTAGCAAGCGAAGCCTACCTTGTCTGTCTTTTCGAAGACACAACTTTTTGCGCCATCCACGCCCAACGTGTAACCATCATGCCTAAGGACATTCCGCTAGCACGCCGCATCCGTGGCGAACGGGCATATGGGAATTTGCCCAGCCAACAAGCGGCACTTTTCAGAGCCACCACAACGTCCAAAGAGAGATAAATAGTCGGTGTCATTGTAGCCAACACAACCCCACACAAATAAATCAATGCGAAAAGCCACAACAAAGCCATACATGCAAACAACAAAAGTCTTACGTACTAGTGTTCTAAAATACCACTTGGTTTTGTGTCATCTATGATTTGTATATGTATCAGATGAACATGTTTCGATGAAATACAGTGAATCTGAATGAAACGATGAAATTGTGCCGTGGGTCTCCTATTCATAAACGGGGTAAACGGGTAAACAGCCAAATTGTGAAAGCCCATTGACGTTCCTTTGTATTCAAATTGAAATAACATGCCTATGACAACCCATAACAAACAATCATGGGGGGAAATTTATAAACGAAGTAAAAGAAATGCTGGAAAGATAAGATCTTAGATCAACGTTCATTTATGGTACACATGCTAATCGCCATGGATCGGATTTTATGTTTATTTTGCACTAGTCCGGCACGATTGCGTGTTTCATTACGCCTCTCTTTTGAACTTTAAAAATGCTTTGATCGCTTCTTTTGGAGCGACTCGAGCTTCCCTTTTTGTAGATGAGGTTGCGTACTGAAAATCAACACATTCATCATGAATTATCTTGCAGCGTTAATGAGTAAAAATGGAAAACTAAGAACACATTACTCATTTTATAATATTAAATTATAATTCTTTGTTTTATTCAGTCACAGCAGAAAAAATACCGAGAAGAGTACCCCTAGAAATGTTAGCTTGCCCCACTTCACTTGTGACTATATCGTTTTGTGGTGAAAAAAAAATACATGTTTGGCAAGAAAATGTCATTTTTATGAGCCATGAAGCACAACTTAAATTGTTGTGGAAATGGGATGTAAATAAACAGCTACGACGAATCCCGGTGGATGTCACATAACGTCCGCCAAAACAGGTTGAAAGCCGAACCGCGCTGACTGTCGGGGTTATTTCTGATTGGTATTTAATACGTGCATATAGTAGATGGACGTTTCGTAAGTCATGGCTTCTCCTAAGAACGAGCAACTTTGAAGAAGACTTCCAAGCCGCGAGCTCACCCGTCTTGTTCCAAGATGGTACACGAAGCTGTGAGTGCCTTGAAAGAGAAGAGGGTTTCCCCTCTCTGCCGCGATCCAGAAATTATATCGCCGCCACCACAAGTGCTACGTTGACAAACTTAACACTCAACTCAAGAACGCTCTCAAGTCCGTTGTAGCCAAGGGACCCTGGTGCATGTCACAGGGAAGGGTGCCAGTGGACCCTTCAAAATAGGCACCAAGAAATTGAAGTCAGAGAAAGAAAAGGCAAAACAGGCAAAGGCATTAGCCCGCAAGGAGGCAGTAGCAGAGAAGCAAAAGGAAAAAAGAGGCAAGCCAAGGCAAAGAAAGGCAGCAAGTTAAAAGCTAAAAAGAAGCAGCTAAGGCTAAGAAGGCTCCCAGAAAACAATCAGAAACTACGAAACCTAAGACGACGTCAGAAAGCCAGCAATAAAGCGACGCCCAAAAAGACTGTAAAACAAAGAAGAAGGCAGCACCGACGAAGAAAGCCGCTGAAGCCAACGAAAGCTGGCCAAGAAGAAGTAAAATTTTGCTTCAAACCAAACGGCTCCTTTTCAGAGCACCAAAATCTTCCAAAATTAGAATCTTCCCCGAGTGCCCTGTTGTGTTCATTTACACCGAACCCCCCCCACTCCCCACCTTACTTTGCATTTTTATATTTAGCTGATTTTACTTTAGCCCAATACCTTTATATGAATAATGTTGATGGGCTAGGAATGAAAATGAAATGAAGTTTGTAAATGTCGTTGAATTTAGGTGTAAATGGTAAATTGATTATAGCGGGCTACTGGATAGTTTACGAAATCGGATTTGATATTTTGAGACATATTCCCATAAGGTTTAGATGTATTTAAAAGTCACGTAACATCAATAGTGGGAGAATAATCCGAACGAATGTTATGTATCAAACAAATATTTAATAAATTTATTATTCAGCAAAAGACAATATACTTTCGGGGCGTCTTTGCGACCTTAGATTTGCCCGACTATCAATAAATCCAAGAAATAATCATAAGAGTGAATGAAACATTCACGACACACGATAAATATCTAAATTACTGGCCTATAAATGGAGTGTCTACATTATAGTCCTCTGTGTTTGTATAAAATATGTTGTTTGTTCTTTTGTTTACTCTTTAAAAACTCTTGGCGTTTTCCCATTTTCGTTTACCTTCACTTGTACTTGTGTATTTTGCTAATAAATCTGACTCTGGCGTCGGGGCTGTTGCTTTGTTTTCTAAAACATGCTTGTCAAATTGGCTTGAGGCCTCCTCACGTGTAAAATGTACAAATCTCTTAAGAGTCTTCTGATTGGCTATTTCATTGCCTAAACCCACTAATACTCTATTTTATTATTACTTTTTGTTTTTATTTAATTATTTATCTCACATTTCCTATGATTACGTAGTTAGTTTTGAATGTCACACATCGTACTCTCCTTTTTACTCTCTTTTTGAAGTTTGGGTGTCTCTGAAAAGCCGTTTGTTTTGAAAGCCAGGGTCTTACTTGGCCGTGCGGTCTTTTTGGGGTAGCACCGCCTGGATATTGGGCAGTACCCCACCTTGAGCAATGGTGACACCGCTGAGGCGTTTGTTCAACTCTTCGTCAATGCGGATGGCGAGTTGCAATTGGCGAGGATGATCCTGGTCCTTCTTAATGTCTCGAGCAGCGTTGGCCGGCCACTCCAGATTTCAGCAGCCAGATATTCCATGACGGCTGCCAAGTAGACAGTTCCCCTGCACCAACGCGCTCGGCACAATTGCCTTTGCGCAGAAACGATGCACACGCCCGACGGGAAATTGCAGCTCAGCTCTTGCGGATCTGCTCTTAGCCTTAGCTCTTGCCTTTTCTCCGTCCTCCCTTTACGTTACCACGTCCAGACCATGGATTTATTTTGAATTGTACTATGGAGAACACGACCAAAACGCAGAGAATGAATGATTGCTAATCAGGCGCGATCTGGTGGCTTATAAACCCTCACTCCGAGGATCCCCGGATATTACCGGATTCTACCAGAGCGTACCAATCCACGCAAACAGGTCGATAGACCTTTGAAGGTATTGTGTTTACCTTCATCGCGCTTACTCTCGTCAGGATCCCTAAGTTGTGCATACATGGGCAGATAATATCTGCATCGGTTTCGCCTAACCCTTCACTTTGAGTTAGTATCTTAAACCTGTGTACAATTGAACAGGGGTTCCTAAAGGAAGTGGGAAGGTGCGAAGACTGCAGGGTATTTGCCACGGGCCGGCCAGCTAGAGCAGGAAAGAGGCGCACGTACGCCGAAGGAAAGCTACGGCAAATCTCTATCTCACAGGTATTGAAGCAAGTGCATCCCCTCTGGTATAAAGGGGTCAAGCGTTGCCATGACCTCATGAACAGTTTCGTCAACGGATTATCTTCGAGCGGTAATTTGCGGCGAATCTTCCGGCTGTCCATTTACCAACAAGGTCAACTATTAGTAGCCGCGAGGTACAGACTACTGTTCGTCTGATTCTTCCAGGTGAGCTTGCCAAGCACGCCGTGAGCGAAGTACGCAAGGTCTGTCACGCAATCACACCGGGGGGGGGAGGGGATCCCAGTAGGTTTGGGGCATGCTTTTAAACAAACCGGCGTCTTTTCCCAATAAAAAAAAAAAAGCCACCCTATCTTCCAAAAGATATTTTGGCTCAATGTTACAATTTTAGTTCCCCAAATCGACACGAAAACACAGAGGAGACAAAGTAGGTCTGAGATCAGTATAATTATGAACAATATCACAAAAACAAATATAGACAAAATACACAACACGCCTGCGTTGCTTCAATTAAACCTTGTAAAGAGCACGCAGACAGACAAAACAGCAAATAATATTTGCGTCATCGCCTCATCGGTGTATAGACAATACCCAGGCCATATTAAATATGATCTAAAAGTTAGAGGAATGTTTGGCAAAATATATTCCTCAGTAATGAAGATTAAACAATATAGAGTAAAACAAAATCACACCCGCCCGTGTTGCAAGGAAAACAATTCAACGGGAAAAAGTCCTGTAACAGATATAACATCACCAATAGATTCGACTTGTCAGAGTGTAAATATTAGTCGGCATTCTTGTTTTTCTTTTCTTTGTTTGCCTTCTTCTTGTTGTCACAAAAAAAAAACAAACAAATGCGTCTAATATTGGATAGCCAATCTGCCTTGGCAAAAAAAAAAAAACCCTCGATGCGTGCATGCTGCCTTGTGTCAATTGCCGACGAAAAATCTCGTCTTAAATTAACCCATTTATTGCTTGTGAATAACAGCTGTGTTTAAAGAATTTTGCCAAGTTCATATTATTACCATAACATTTCCCATTAATAGTTTTTTACTTCACTTGATTTTTTTTTTTTTTTTGATGTTTCTGGGCGATCTGCAAAGTGTAAAACCACCGGGGGTGAGAGAAGTTGGGCGTGCATAAACAGCTCTGTTACTAAATTAAATTTTAACGCGAACGTTTTGGCGCTCTACTAAGGGCGTAACGAATATCAGTTACTGGAGAGTAGTTGCGTGAAACGCCCTCTTCGACGTGTACAAAATCTCTCGGAGGTCCGAAAAGAGAGGGTATATAGCGTTCAAGCCGTCAAGTCTTATCGTCAATCGTTGAGTAAAGAGAAAGTAAGAATGTCTGGACGTGGCAAAGTCGGAAAAGGACTTTGGAAAGGGAGCGACTAAGCTTCACCGCAAGTTTTGCGTTATAACACCATCCAGGGTATAACTAAACCACTTTCTCCGGCTGGCCGTCGTGGCGGTTATGCGAATCTCCGGTCTCATCTACGAAGAGGCTCGTGGTGTTGTGGAAAGTCGTCCTTAAACGGTCCATTCGGCTTCTGTCACATACTGGCGAGCACGCTAAAAGGACAACGTTCACTGCCGATGGACGTTGTGTACGCACTTAAACGTCAGGGTCGCACTCTTTACGGCTTTGGTGGTTAGGTTCTTGGACTTAAACCTGCTTCCAACCATAATATAGTAAACGGCTCTTTTCAGAGGCCACCTATCTTCCCAAAAAAGAGAAATGACAACCGTGTTATAAGTCATAAAAATTATACGAACATGAGGTAGTAGTATTAATAACAGTTTTAAGCAACACTGATTAGATGTAAACCTTGTTTTAAACTGTACATCATACCTAAGCGAGTGCGGTAACATGCTCAATCAAATTTGTTTGAACATTCAAACGGTACATAGGTACCATAAGGCAAAGCTTGCTGCACATCAATAAAACTAAAGATGTGGGGATATGTGCAATATTCTTATGAAAAAAGAATGTACGAAAACAACATTTTTAACAAGCATGCGTAATATGGGTCCCTATAGACGATTTCAGTTTGACCTTATCCAATAGACGCAGAAACCAGGAAAATGAGCAAAAAGAAACACGAGAATAACAAAAGCACGGGGAAATACAATAAATATAGGCAATTAATTTAAAAAGGTTGCGAAATTGAGTATTAACTTAAAAATGCGAACATGGATTATAAAACATCTTAATAATTATTACTGTTGTGCTAAATGTAACTACGTAAGTGTGTGAGTTTGCAATGGCCTATATGTGGATTTTTTTATTAAAAGAGTTTAATAATTTTATAATTAAAAAAAAAAACTTTTTATTTTTTTTATCTCTATTTATGTTGTGAGATGACACCAAATAAATAAAGTGTCTGGAATCACTTCTCGACAAGTACCCCTCTGAAGGATGTAGTTCCCTCACTAGTTTGTTTTTCGCTAAAATACCAAATCTGCCGCCTTTTCTACCTTAATACACTGCAGAAATTCAACAGCTTTCATTTGGACATCCAATTTACTTTTAAGTCCAAATATCGACAAGCTTCGAATAAAACATTTTTGGCGCATGCCTTTTGGGGTTTTTTTTTTAAGGCGTATTAGTAACCTCCTTAGTACCAGTACTGTATAACTTGAAATGTAAAAATTAAACATATTTTCCGTGCAAACAGTGTTGATAGTAAATATTGCAAATCTCGCCATGGACCAATTGCAGCCCACTCTTGAAGGTACTTTTCGATCCGCCTCTATGTCGACCAATCACAACCCGTGCTCAAGAAGCCGTTGGCCAGCGAGGCGTATATAAATAGAGCGCAGATACTGCGAAAACATTCATTCATTCTCCCGTTCATATCAGGTTGATAGATTTGAAAATGGCTCGTACAAACAATACACTCGTAAGTCTACACATTACCAGGCGTTTGCAGGCCCAAAAGTTCGTTTCGGCAAATACGCTCTTCAAAAAGAACAGCATTCTGCTACTAATTGGTTACACACAGCGACAAATTATCCATCTAACCTGCTTCACAGTCGCCCGCGATATCCATTATCTCTATCCTTGATTTGCCAGGCGCATGCGTGAGATTCGGGTAGTTAGAAAGTGAAGGTATACTTACACCAGCCAATCACAAGCAAGTAGGTGATACCTTACTAATGGCGGAATTACTGCTCGTCGCGGTCCTTCATGATATAGCTCGAAGCTATACATGGTATAAACCAAAGCTATGTATAATGGGCTATTCAAGTTAAAAGCATTTCGAAATATAATCTTTGTTGTGTGATATTTAAAATAGTCACTGAAACTAATATAGTCACGGCCACAACCGCCAAACTGTTCGAGTCCAAACGGCTTTGGGGAGATGATCTGGATTTTTTCCTTTTGAATGGTTGAAACCTTGAAAGGTGGGTGACCGAATCAAGGTCCGAATTTTTTTAATATGAGTTTTTCTCCCTCACTGGAAGCATATCACCTAATTATAAATTTGAGATAAACCATTCAAGGAGGAGGGCCAGGTATCCGTTTCGTATGTTTTAGAAAATTTGCACTAATTGGTCCATTCAGTGTGTGTTAATAAATATGGTATAACACATTGAGACGTTTTTGTTTAAAAAAAATCATAACATTGAAGGAAAGGGCATTGTCCTTTCCCGGGCCTAAATTTCAGCACTGGGGTAATGAGAACAATCTGAGCGTTTCTTCTGATACTACCAAATCTTCAATTTTGATGGGGTAAAGTGAGGACGAGGTTTTTGATGGGGTCAGCCGCCTTTCAGGCCGCATGTAAAAATGACAGATTCGTCTCATATCTCTGATAGTCAGCCTCGCTCCCTTTTCTAGTACCCCTTTCTCTGCACCCTTTCCGCTTGCTTGACAGTTGTCTTTTAGTTCTATGGGAACATCTATTATGTCGTCTGTATACATTTTCTATCCATTCCCTCTTTGATTGGTCATTCAAATGTCTTGGAAGATTGAAAAATCTATTTTGTTAAATACATGATAGAGTGCCTAAACCTGTGATTAAAAAACCTCGATCCGGTTCAATAATGTCTTGCATCACTCCATAATAACCGCTTCATAAGATACACGGATTCAAATTAATGTAGAATCATTGGTTCCGCCTGTTTTTCCCTCTTTATATTAAAATTTTTGCAACTCTTATCTCTCGCTACCGGTCTATCCTGCTACACTTTTTCAAAGTTACTGATATCATAAAAATCACCCTGTACATAACAAGTATGAATTTCTTCCCTAGTTGGTCACTTCGCTATGACGCGCCGTTTTCTCCTCTGATATCTCTCGCTCCCCCTTTCTCGCACCCCTTTTCAAGCACGCTAGGAAACTTCTTGCTGGAAGTGTTACACAGTACTGACGTTGTCCTTTTAGTGCTACGGAACATCTATTATGCCGTCTGTACACATCTTTGCTATTCATTCCTTCTTCGGTTTCAATTAAAATGTCTTGAAAATATTCAAAGATCGATTTTGTTAGATACGTGAGTAGAGTAGACCTAAATCTTCGATTTCACTTCAAAGACTTGTTTTCGCAACCACTCAATTATAACGCTTCTAAGATATACGATTCAATTAATGTAGAATCGTTTTGTTTTCTTTGTTCTTCCCTCTTTATCTACAGTTTTGGCAACTCTTTTCCTCGCTATACGCTATTCCGCTAAGACTAACCATTTTTTTTTTTCAATTTACTAATGTCACATAAAAATCATCACTTGTTAATAACAATATCACATTTTTTCCCCATGGGTCACTTCGAATGACGCCCGTACAGACACGAAAATGACTTCCTTCCCATGATATCGGTCTCGCTCCTCTTTCCTTTCTTTCTCGCACCCCTTTCAAGCACGCTAGAAAACCGCTTGCTGGAAGTGATTACACAGTACTGTCATTGTCTTTTATATTGCTACTGGAACACCTATTATTCGTCTGTACACATCTTGCTATCCGGGATTCCCTCTTCGATTTCATTAAATGGCTTGAAATTATTCAAATATCTATTTGTTAGCTACGTTATATTAAGTTTTGCAACTCTTTTCCTCGCTAACCACCCTTTCCCGCTACCCTTTTCAAATTTACTGATATTCGCATAAAATCACCCTTGATACATTAACAAGTCTCAAATTTCTTCCCTAGGTGGTCACTTCGCTTTAACGCACGTTTTCTCCCTCTGATATCGCCCTCGCTCCCCCCCTTTCTCGCATCCCCTTTTAAGCACACTAGAAACTCCTTGCTGGAAGTGATTACAAACAGTCCATGAATAGTAGACCTAAACTTTGATTTCACCTCATCAGAGCCGTGATCGTTCCCCTTTCATTATGATTGCTATCTCTCCATAATGACGCTTCTAAGATACGATTCAAATTAATATAGAATCATTGGTTTCGCAGTTCTTCCCTCTTTATATTAAAGTTTGTGCACACTCTTTTCTCTGCTACCTATCCCGCTAACCCGTTTCAAATACTGATATCATAATTATAAAATCACTTTTGTTACTAAACATTATCATATTTCTTCCCTAGGTGGTCACTTCGTTATGACGCCGTTTACCTCCTCCGATATCGCCTCGCTCCCCCTTTCTCGCATCCCCTTTTAAGCACGCTTAGGAACTGCTTGCTGGAAAGTGATTACACAGTCAATGACGTTGTCTTTTAGTGCTATGGGGAACATCTATTATGTCGTGTGTACACATCTTTGCTATCCCTTCCTTCGGTTTCATTAAAATGGCTTGACTTATCAACAAGTCGATTTTTTGTTAGATACGTTTATATTAGTTTTGCACTCTTTTCCTCGCTACTCTATCCCTCGACCCTTTTTCAATTTACTGATATCTGCATAAAATCACCCTTGATACATACAGTATCAAATTTCTTCCCCGCCTAAGGTGGTCACTTCTTCGCTGTTGACGCCCCGTTTTCTCCTCTGTGTATCGTCTCGCTCCCCCTTTCCCGTACCCCCTTCAAGCAGCTTAGGAACTGCTTTGCTGTAAGTGATTACACAGTACTAACGTTGTCTTTTAGTGCTAATAGAACACCTATTATGTCGTCCTGTACATATCTTTGCTACCTAGTTGTCCACTTCGCTATGACGGCCCCCGTTTTCTCCTCTTATATCGCCTCGCTCCCCCGTTCATCTGCACCCCTCTTTTTCAAGCACTCCTAGGAAACTGCTTGCTGGAAGTGATTACACAGTACTGAACCTTTGGTCTTTTAGTGCTATGGATCATCTATTATGTCGTCTGTACACATCTTGGCTACCCATTCCTTCTTTTTCGGTTTCATTAAATGTCTTGAAATATTCAAAGATCGATTTTGTTGATACTGAGTAGAGGAGTAGACCTAAATCTTCGATTTCACTTCAAAGACTTTTTCGCAACCACTCCATGATAACGCTCGAAGATATCATTCAAATTAGATGTAAATCGTTGGTTCTTGTTCTTCCCTTGTTATCCTTCGTTTTTGCAACTCATTTCTCGCTACGCTATTCCGCTAAACTACCTTTGTTTTTTCAATTTACTAATGTCACATAAAAATCACACGTGTTACATACAAATATCAAAATTCTTCTTCCCCAGGGGTCACTTCGAAATGACGCCCGTACAATACACGAAAAATATGATTCCTTCCCCATGATATCGCTCGCTCCCCTCTTTCTCGACCCCCTTTCAAAATCCCACTGGAAACCGCTTGCTGGAAGTGATTACACAGTACTTACGTTGTCTTTTAGTGCTACGGGAACACCTATTATGTCTTCTGTACACATCTAAGTTGCTAGCCATTCCTCTCCTTCGATTTCATTAACATGTCCTTGAATTATTCAAGATCTTTTTGTTAGATACGTTATATTAAAGTTTTGGCACTCTTTTCTCGCTAGCCCTTTTCTCGCTACCCTTTTCAAATTTTACTGATTCGCATAAAATCACCCTTGATACTTAACAGTATAGCAACTTTTCTTCCTAGGTGGTCACTTCGCTTTGACGCACGTTTTCTCCTCCTCTGGATATCGCCGCCTCGCTCCCCCCTTTCTCGCACCCCGTTCCAGCAAGCTAGGAACTGCTTGCGGATGATTCCCATCACCTGAATAGAGTAGACCTAAACCGTTGATTTCACCTCATCAGAGCCGTGATCGTTCCCCTTTCATAAATGATTGCTATCAACTCCATAATGACGCTTCTAAAATACCCGATTCAAATGAATATAGAATCATTGGTTTCGCAGTTCTTCCCTCTTTATATTCAGTTTTGCACTCTTTTCTCGCTACCCTATCCCGCTACGCTTTTTCAAATTTACTGATCTCAATATAAATCACTTTTGTTACATCACAAGTATACAATATTTCTTCCCTTGGTGGTCACTTCGCTATGACGCCCGCTTACTCCTCTGATATCGCCTCGCTCCCCTTTCCCTCGCATCCCGCTTTCAAGCCCGCTAGGAAACTGCTTGCTGGACGTGTATTACCAGTACTCACAGTACTGACGCTTGTTCTTTTAGTGCTATGGGAACATCTATTATGTCGTCTGTACACATCTTTGCTACCCATTCCTTCTTCGTTTCATTAAATGTCTTGACATTATTCAACAATCGATTTTTGTTAGATACGTTATATTAAGTTTTTGCAACGCGTTTCTCGCTACTCTAATCCCGCACCCTTTTTTCAAATTTTTCTGATATCGCACATAAAATCACCCTTGATACATAAACAAGTATCAAATTCTTCCCAAGGTGGTCACTTCGCTTTGACGCCCGTTTTGTCTTTTCCCCCCCCTCCTCTTTATCGCCTCTCTCCCCCCTTTTCTCGTACCCCCTTTCAAGCACGCTAGGAAACTGCTTGCAGAAGTGATTACCCAGTACTGACGTTGTCTTTTAGTGCCTATAGAACACCTATTATGGTCGTCTGTACATATCTTTGCTAATCTTAGGTGTCACTTTCGCTATACGCCCGTTTTTCCCCTCTGATAATCGCCTCGCTCCCCTCTTCGCAACCCCAGCCTTTCAGCACGCTAGGAAACTCTTGCTGGAAGTGATTACACAGTACTGACTTTGTCGTTTAGTGCTATTGAAACATCTATTATGTGCCTGTGCACATCTTTGCTATCCATTCCTTCTTCGGTTGTCATTAAATGTCTTGAATGATTCCAAAGATCGATTTGTTTAGATTCGTGAGTAGAGTAGACCTAAACATTGATTTCACCTCAGAGCCTTGTTCGCTCCCTTTAATTTAAAATACTTGCAACACTCCATAATCACGGCGTCTAATACACAGTCCAAATGTACAATCATTGGCTTTGGCTTCGCTGTTTCTTCCCGTCTTTTTATTAAGTTTTGCAACTCTCGTCTCGCCCTTATCCCGCTACCCTTTCTCAATTTTACTTGATATCACATAAAATCAACCCTTGTTACATAAACAATTATCAATTTCCTTCCAAGGAAGTCACTTCGCTATTACGACCGTACAATACAGCAAAAAATGCAATTCGTCTCCCTGATATCGCCCTGCTCTCCTTTTCGCCCCCCCTTTCAGCCGCTGGAAACCGCTTACTGGATAGTGTTATGGAACACCTATAGGCCGTCTGTACACATCTTGCTATCCATCCTTCGTTTCATTGAAATGTCTTGAAATTATTCAAGATCGATTTTGTTAGATACGTTATATTAAAGTTTTTTCAACTTTTTCTCGGACTAACCTTTATAATCCCGCTAAAACCCGTTTTCAAATTACTGATATCAACTTCACTCACCCTTGTTACATAAGAAATATCAAATTTCTTCCCTAGGAGGTCACTTTGTGCTTATGACGCCCGTACAATACGGGAACAAAAATAATGATTCCTTTCTCACGGATCTCACCTCGCTCTCCTTTCTCGCACCCCCTTTTCCAAGCACGGTAGAAACCGCTTGCTGATGTGATTACACAGTACCGACAGTTTATCTTTTAGTGCTATGGAAACACTCTTATGTCGTCTTACACCTCTTTGCTTTCCACTCCTTCGCTTTCATTAAAATGTCTTGAAATTATTCACTGATCGATTTTGTTAGATTCATATTAGAGTAGACCTAATCCTTAAGCTTTGTACCTCCCCTTTAAATTAAATGCTTGCAATCACTCCACACAATGCCGCTTATAAGATAAACGATTCAAATTAAAGTAGAATCACTGGTTTCGCTGTTCTTCCTTCTTTATATTAACGTTTTGCAACTCTTTTCTAGCTACTCTATCCCGCTAAACCTTTTTTTCAAATTTACCTGATATCACACATAAAATCACCCTTGTTTACTAAGCAAGTGTTTACACAAGCAAGTAGCAAATTTTCTTCCTTAAGAGTCACTTCGCTATGATCCTGTACAATACACGGAAAAAAATGAATTCCTTCTCCTCTGATTCGCCCTCGCTTTCCTTCCCTTTCTCGCACTCCCCCTTTCAAGCACGCTATGAAACAACGGAAAGTGATTACACAATACCTGACACAGCCTGACATTTGTCTTTTAGTGCTATGGAGCACCTATTATGTCGTCTGTACACAATTTTTTTTTTGCTATCCACTCTTCGTATTCATTAAAATGTCTTTGAAAATTATTCAAAGATCGATTTTGTTGGTCCAGAGTAGAGTAGACCTAACATCACTTCAAAGCCATGTTCGCACCCCTTTCATTAAATGCTTGAAATTAATTTTTTTCTTCAAATTTACTAATCTCACATAAAACGACACTTTGCTACATAATCAAGGGTCAAACCTCTTCCCTATTCGGCTTCGGCGCTATGACGTCCGTACAATAACCAAAAATTAATTCCTTCTCCTCTGATAACACCTCGCTCTCCTTTCTCGCACCTCCCCTTTCAAAACCACGCTATAAAACACTTGCTTGAAGTTTCATCATTACAGTTTTTATAGGGTTTATTAAAAATTCACACTCGCAGCCAAAAGTGCTGAATTGAAGTGACTTAAAAACATGTATATGTACGATCACTCACCTATTAAGATCACGTTTAATATAATAAATGCAAAACAAACATAAACTAGTTCTACTGCTCGCATATTACACTTTAAAAGATGCTAATTAAAATTTGATATTACCGTTTATAACCTTCCTTCTTAATTAATTGCACATACTAGGGAAGTAGGGCTATTGTAATACTTTTTGTAGTCCATCTTGGGATAGAGAGTTTGTGATTTATCTAAGTTCATGATTATGTTGAGAGCCTCTCCTCGGTTGGACCAATGACAATAATTTCTGAGAGCTCAAGCTCAGAATCGTTTTTTCAAGTAATCACAATGAATTTGATTCACACAGTACAACAGTTTCCCTTCAGTGCCTTTGGAACCCTATTTACGTCGCCTGTACACATCTTTGCTATCCATTACTTCTTACTTCTTCGATTTCATTAAAGTCTTGAAATTATTTAAAGATAGATTTTTGTTAGATAAATTATTAGAGTAACCTAGGCCCTAAACCTTGATTTCACACCCCCTCAGTGGCCTTGTTTCGCCCCCCCTTTAATTGACGGCTGACTCAGAATTGCCCAATGAGGGCCCGCTCAATTTTCCAAACAATCGTGTTTTTTTTTGCATATACCTAAATGCATGTCCATATACTAATTTTTGTGTGAAATAACTAACTCAAATTGAAGTCCTTGATATAGAAATCATAACTTTGGCTATAAATTCCCCGGATCAGGAATTTTGTTATACAAACGGTATCCATGGCATTACTATACTGTGCAAAAATGTACGGCATGATAACGAAAATCCGATTCATCTCTAACTTAAATTTGAAATTAAGGCATTCTAGTTCTAGTGGATATATTTAATTACTACGCACAAAAAATATAAAAATTTCTGAGTCAGCCTTTAAATGTTTGCAATCACTCCATAATGATGCTTCTATAGAGGTTATTCCTCTTTTATCGATCGGCGATTAAGCGTGCTCAAACACCATGCTTACGGTTACACCAAAAAGAGCAGTAGGTCGACGCTAACCATGCACGCTTGACGACCGTACAATTTTCATTTAGGCTGGAGAAAATTAAAAAATTGACAGTCAACACATTCGGCCAGATTTTTTATACTTCTGCATTTATATTTAAAACAAGAAAGAAAGAAAGGTTGAACGGAAGCTTTAGAGGTATGTAGGAAACAATCATTCCTTTTCAAGAAAAAAAATATAAGTGAGATTTACAAGCAAAAACCCATTGCGATTTATTAGCCTATGCATCAATTGGGAGTTCATTATCCGTAGCAAAGGAGGAAAAAGTTCGTCTCCGTACTCTGAAAATGGCGTAGAAATGTTAATATGTCGAAATTTTAAGTACACCGCCTTGAAGCTCCTTTGGGTCAACAACAGCTGATAATATTTAAAAATATGCCCCACTACAAAATAAAATATCGGCATGCAATCGCGTTGAAGGCAACCGCTAGCCCGTTCAAACAGTGCAGTGAGTGGGGTCTAGTGCAGGCTTGGCCGAAACGAGCCCCTGACAAAACACAATGCATCACCGGTTGTGGCGATACAATGGACGCGACACGCCCGTGCAAGGAACTGTTTTACGCGGCACCCTTCCATCAGCAACTTATGCAAGTATTTCAAATTCCAGTGAAAAATGAAAGAAAATGAATGTCAACTGAAAATAGTCACCGTTTTCCCCCGTCATGTCTGTTTTGTTTATATTCATATTCCTGGGGATCATCCTAAGCCCAATATACGTTATGCCAAATATTATACCGCTTTAAAAAAAGATTGATCCGCAACCCATGAACGTTCGCTTGAGCTTAAGGTCCGGTTTTGTTTTGAAACATTTGTTTAATCAAATTGTTCTTTTTGATATTCGCTATATCATCAGGAGTCAGAAAAATTTAACATGGAATATAATTAATCCTAAGATTCCATCCTGTGATGTAACTTAATTTTTATAAACAAGACGAAAAAGAAAGCACTCACGCTAGAATCTGGCTCATTTCCCGGTTCGTGGAGATCGTAAGTTTATAATTAAAGTTAGTTATAAATTGCGGATGGAATGCCTGGTTGTTCGGCATTTTTAATTTTCACAGGAAAAATATAAATTCATATTCGATGTTGAAGCTTTATGAAATGATCTTCGAAATACCAGGAAGGGGGAAATACGAACTGAGTCAATTCAAAAACAATGTTCTGACAATGCCTTTGCAAGCTTTGTATCATGTATGTGCCGTAAAAAAGTACCGTAAGCTTGGTGAAGATTCGCCGATCGATACGAAATGATCGTCACAGGAATAACCTTCTATAGTATGATTTTTTATTCCTGTCAGTTCATTAAAAGTTTTTGGGGCGTGTCGACAATTCCATTCGTTCTGAGAGGTTGTATACTTTACCCAATCGTATATAGAAATTCCAAGTCACGATACCGGATAAGATTAAGGCCAACTTAAAAAAATGTCCCTTTTCTCACGAAGAAAGGAAAGAAAAAATAACAAAAGCAAATGCATGAATATAAATTCCAAACATTCAAACTTCAACAAAAGATCTAAAGCATCAACATAAGAAAATTATACCAGTAAGTAATTATTCTCACCAAAGTTCTTTACGTCAGTAGGAAATACTAAAAAATCTGACACGTTTACATCTATTCATCTGTCCAGAAATATATTTGACAGTTTGTGTCAATCATTTAAGTAGTTTAGAGTTTAGTCACTCATTAACAAAACTACAAATTCACGTGGCCTAATCCTCCTCTTCACCCAGCCTGTTCATGACACTTATCCGATCTTTGATTGACGGCAAAAAGATCGTAGCGTTTCCTCAAGACTTTACGGACATCTATTCACTGTGATCGTATGAATCCTTGACATATTCGATACAAAAAGTTTCATGTAATGGGTAAACAATCGATTTCTGATTCTGTTGAACAAAGTTGAGAATTGCAGTTTTTAGTTTTTTTTTCTGAACACATCCCCCTCCAAATGCATTCTTACCTTCGACAATATGCGTTTACGGACAGGAATACAAAAAATCAGAACTATAAGATACACGATTAAATTATGCAGAACTTTTGATTCTTTATTTTCGCTGTTCTCCTAACCAAAAATACCCTCCTCCTTTTTTTTACTTTTCTCCCTTTTCATTTCACTTCACATCCTTTTCGCCCCCCTTTCATTGATCCTTGTTTCACTTTCGATGACTTTTAAGATACATGATTCAAGTTCATGTATAATAATTCAAATTTCGCTCATCGTTCCCTCTTCCTTTATTGTCATTTTTTCTTTTCCTTTCACTTTCACTTCCGCCCTTTTTTAATATTGCTTTGGAGCACTAAATATCTTCTTAAACGTTCCAAATTACACGTAGAACATTAATATCGCTCTTCTTTTCCCTCTTGCCTTATTTTGCAACTTTTTCTCGCTAAACCTTTCCTTCTCCGTATCTTACACAAATTTGCTGATCTCCACTTCAATGGCGCTTGTAAATACATGAATCAATTTAATTGCAGAAACTTTTGAATTCTTTGATTTCGCTGTTCTACCCTCCTCCTTTTAAGATTGTAATGTAACTCTTTTTCTCGTTTTTCTCGCACCTTTTTCAAATGTTCTGATACCACTTGTTTGATACTTCATCCTCGCTCCCTTTCGGCTCTCTCCCCCTTTCAGAGCTACCCATAACCGCCAACGAGAGTTGATTGCGCAGAATTGAGCAGAGCAGAACGATTTAGTCCTCGCAAACCGATTTGCCATTCCATTTCATCAGTAACTTTGCATTGACTAAAAATGATTTGGCCTATAATTCACTCAAATCACGCCTCCAAGTTATCGATCGAATGAAGACGGCGTTTATTTCGTTGTTCTACGTACCCTCTGTTTGTTAATTGCTTTACAACCCGTTTCCTCGCCACTTCCCTGCAGCGATTTTTTTTCCGTAGCTAGTTACTTGTGAAAGTACACATAGCGTCTATTTCACTTTTAAACAAAATTCGAACAAATTATTTCTCGAAATTAAGCATAGATTAAGAAGCATTCTTACCACTAGACTGGCGAGGATTTGAAGCCGATGTTGGGATTTAATTCAATATAAACCTTCAACGATAACAGCCAGACATCATACTCATACTACAACAATGAATAACATGTTAACAAATAGAAACGAGCAATATCATGTTATCTAGTAAGTGGAACGGTGGCTATCTAAAGATGATCTGTAATACATGCAGTTAACTACGGAAAGAATGTCGCTTCCGGCAACCATATTTTTTATAAAATGGGAAATACAAATATTCGTATGTATACCAATACATCTTTCCTAACCTTTCCCTGTCCTTTCATTAAAATGCCTGAAAGACCCGCTTGATAGATGCCACGAGTAGAGTAGGCTAAACTGAATTTTTCTCTCCCTTATTTGACTTCACATCCTTTTTGATCCCCTTTCATTAATGTCCTTGTTCACTTCATAATGACGCTTTTACGATACACGATGCAAATTAATGTAGAATCATTTAATCTCCCCTCCCCTCTCCATTTTATTAATTTTTGCAACTCTTTTCTCGCTCCTGCCGCTAATCCCTTCACAAATGTTCGATATCACTTCAGAACACATAGATCTCCCTTTGCAGGCCACATAAGAATCCGTTCAGGTGTTACCTCCTCTCGGCCGTCCTAACAGATTTAATCACTCAAACTTTGTACTCTAGATTTGTTAACTTGACTTCTAGCTCCCGCACTAAACCATTTGCATGGAATGGTGATGAGATAATGGGAAGAATGAAAGGTTTTTGGCCAAGCAAGTATTTTATAATCAAGCAAAGAGGGCTAAAGGGCTAACCCTGCTTTTTCAGTTTTCTCTTTGGCAAAAAGACGTAAACGTACAAAAACCTTCCTAGAGGTCTATTTTAAATTTTTAAAAACGTTAATCCTACTTAGAGTGGTTCAAAAAGTTTGCACTTTTTTCTTAGAGTGAACATTGGCGAGTCGTAACAGCATGTCCGTAGCCTTTTTTAGGCACCATCGTATGGGCGATATTAATTTAAAATTTTGGGAAAACAGTCAAATATCCACCGAAACATAGGCTTTCAGCATAGGCTTGGTTAATAAGTACTTTTGCTCAGAGAACAAATTGTGACAAAGTTTGCGAAACTGGATCACGGAGGGAACTGTAAAAAAGAAAAAAATCAGAACCATAACAATCACGCTTTTTAAGGTTTAGTTATAGTCATTATTATAGCAAATCTAACCTCCTATAGGTTATTGGTTTAATGACACCTCGGTCGGATAATGTTTCATCAACGAGATTAGACTTATTTCGTATCCCAATACCATAAATAGCACCCAGCGAACAGGCCACAGTGTTATATGCTCACTCTGAAGGCCGTTAGTCACTGCTCAGTTCATTGCGCATGTCTTCCGACTTCCTCACATCCTTGACTATAATTGACTGTCGCACTGTTGCCCCGATGTCCGATGATCAAACACGGGGTATCAGTCTTATCTTAAATACTATTGTCTCTCCTTGAGATATCAAAGAAATAGCGACCCTAAAATGTGCTGATCCGTAGTAAAAAAAAGGCCTGTAAGTCAACTGGTATGCCGGAGGAAAGGCTCCTCCCAAGCATTGGGCTACCAAAGCGGCTCGAAAAACAGCTCCGGCTACCGGTGCCGTGAAGAACCTCAGCGTTCAGACCTGGTAAACCAGTCGCTCTACTCTGTGAATTCGCCGTAACCACCAGAAGAGTACGGAGCCCCTCATACGCAAGTTACCCTACCAGCGGCTGGTTCGTGAAATTGCTCAAGACTTTAAGACCGAACTGCGCTTTCAAAGCGCTGCCGTAATGGCCCTTCAGGAAGCCAGCGACGCCTACCTTGTCGGTCTTTTTGAAGACCCAAACTTGTGCTCCATCCACGCCAAACGTGTCACCATCATGTAAGGAACATCCAGCTAGCACGCCCGCATCGGGGCGACGGGCATAGTGGGAATGCCAGCCACACAAACGGCTTCTTTTCCGAGCCACCACAACTTCCAAAGAGAGATAAAATAGTCCCGGTGTCATTGTATCCCCCCCTCCAATAATCAATGCGCAAAGAAAACAAGCACATACATGCAAACAACAAAAAAGTCATTAACGTACTAGTGTCTCAAAAATACTTGGTTATTGTGTCATCTATGATTTGTATATGTATCATATGAACAATGTTCTGAATGAAAATAAGGAATCTGATGAAACGATGAAATGGTTCCGTGGGTCCTCCTATACATAAACGGGGTAACCGGGTATAAAAGCCAAATTGTGAAAAGCCTATTTACGTTTCATGGTATTTTCAAAATTGAAATAACATGCATATGACAACCAAAAACAAACAATACATTGGGGGAAAATGTATAAACGAAGAAAAGAAATGCTGGAAAGATAGAGCTTAATCACCGTTCATTGATGGTACACATGCTATCGCAATGGGATCGGTTTATGTAATATTGCATAGTCGGTCGGCGCGATGGGGCGTGTTTCATTACGGCCTCTCTTTGTGATTTTAAAAATGCTTTGATCGCTTCTTTTGGAGCGAATCGAGCTTCTCTTTTGTTAGATGGGCATGGGTTGCGAAACTTTAAATCAACAGCATTCATCATGAAATATCTGCAGCGTTAATGAGCGAAAAGTAGGAAAACTAAGACCACATTAAGCATTTTATAATATTAAATTATAATTCCGTGGTTTTATTCAGTCCAAACAGCAGTAAAAAAAAATACCGAGAAGAGTAACCGCTAGAAATGTTAGCTTGCCCAACTTCCACTTGTGACTAGTATCGTTGTGGGCAAAAAAAATACATGTTTTTCAAAGAAAAATGTTCCCATTTTGATGAGCCATGGAGCACAACTTAACTTGTTGTGGAAATGGGAATGTAAATAAACAGCTACGACGAATCCGTGATTTCACACACGTCCGCAAAACAGGGTGAAAGCCGAACCGCGCTGACGGTCGGGTTTATTTCTGATTTGTATTTCCATACGTGCATATAGTAGATAGACGTTCGTAATTCATGGCTTCTCCTAAGAAGAAAACTTTGAATAAGACTGTGCCAAGCCGCGAGCCCACCCGTCTTGTCCAGAGGAAATGGTACACGAATCTGTGAGTGGCATTGAAAGCGAAGAAGGTTTCCTCTCTGCCAGCGTCAAAAGTTATAGAGCCGCCAAACTACAAGTGCGACGTTGACAAGCTTACACTCACCAATCAAGAACGCTCTCAAGTCCGGTGTAGCCAGGGAACCCTGGTGCAAGGTCACAGGAAGGGTGGGCCATTGGAATCTTCAAAATAGGCACCAGAAATCTGATGCAGAGAAGAAAAGCAAAAAAGGCAAAGGCATTAGCCCGCAGAAGGCGTAGCAGAGAAGCAGAAGGAAAAAGAGAGCAGCCAGGCTAAAAGAAGGCGCAAGTTAAAAGCGCAAAAGGAACATCTACGCTAAGACGGCGCCCAAGAAAACAAGCAAGAAAACTACGAAACTCCTAAGAATACGGTCAGAGCCAGCAGAAAGCGGACGCCCCACAGACTGTAAAACCAAGAAGAAGGCAGCACCGCCGAAGAAAGGCGCGAAGCCAAAGAAAGCGGCCCCGAAGAAGAAGTAAATTTTGCTTCAAACCAACGGCTCTTGTTCAGAGCCACCAAATCTTCAAAATGAGAATATGTCCCGAACGTCTTGTAGTGTTCATTTAACAAACCCCCTCCCCCCCCCCCTCCTCACCTTACATTTGCATTTTATATTTATCTTAGGTTACTATAGCGCAATACCTGTATATGAATTAATGTGATGTGCTAGTAATGAAAGTCTCATGAAGGTTTGTAAATGTCGTGAAATAGGTGTAATAAAATGGTTAAATTGATTATAGTGCAGGGATAATGATAGTTTACGAAATAAGGATTGAGATTGGAGACAATATTCCATAAGGTTTAGATGTGTTTAAAAGTACGTAATAATCAGATAGTGGAGAATACTCCGAACTTAAATGTGCAAGTATGCATCAACAAGATTTAATTTATTGCGCAAAAGACAATATACCTTAGGAGGGCGTCTTTGCAACCGTTAGATGTGCAGAATATCCACTAAATCCAAGAAAATAAATAATACGAGTGAATGAAAAATCAACGACACACGGATAAATATATAAAAATTCTGGCTATAAATGGAGAATGTCTACATTATAGTCCGTCTGGGTTGTATAAAAATAGGTTTTGTTCTTTTTGTGCTCTTTAAAAACCTCTTGGCGTTTTCCCATTTCGTTTAAACTTCACCTTTGTCGGCGTAAGTTTGCTAATAATCTGAATCTGGCGTCGTGGCTGTTGCTTGGTTTACTAAACACGCTTGTCAACATTGTATGGTTGACCAAAGTGAAAAATGTACATCTCTTAAAGAGTCTTCCTTGATTGGCTATTTATTGCCTAAACCCACTAATACTATATTATGATACTTTTGTTTTATTATTTCTTTATCTCAAATTTGCCTAATGATTACGTAGTCAGTTTGAATGTCAACACAATCGTACTCTCTTGTTGGAAGTTTGGGTGTGGCTCTGAAAAGGGCGTGTGTTGTTGGAAACCATGGTCTTATTGGCCTTGGCGGTTTTTTGGGGAGAGTGCACCGCCTGGTGTTGGCAGTACACCACCTGGAGCAATGGTGACACCGCTGAGGCGTTTGTTCAACTCTTCGTCATTGCGAATGGAGAGTTGCAAGTGCGAGGATTGATCATGGTTCTTCTTATGGTCTCGAGCAGCGTGCCGGCCAACTCCAGAATTTCAGCAGCCAGATATTCCATGCGGGCTGCCAAGTATACAGGGGGCTCCTGGCACCAACGCGCGCGGCTAATTGCCTTTGCGAAGAAACGAATGCACACGACAGACGGGAAATTGCGCCCAGATCTGCGATCTGCTATTGGCCTTAGCTCTTGCCATTCCTCCTTTACACGTTCCCAGAACATGATTAATTTTTGCATTTGTACGATCAGACAGACCAAAAACTTCAGAGAATGCATGATTGTAAATCAGCGGCGATCCGGCTTATAAACCCTCACTCCTAGGTCCCGGGAAATGTATACCATGCTCCGCAACGGACCAATCAACGCACAGGTCGATTAGAACCGTTGAAGGTTTGTTTGCCCGCTCCCGCTACCTCTCTCAGGATCCATTAATTTGGCATACAGGTCATATTAACTATCTGCACGGTTCGCATAACCCGTCACTTTGAGTTAGATTCTAAATGTACAATTGAACAATGGGTCCTAAAGGGGAAAGTGGAAAAGGTGCGAAGAAGGCAGGGATGGCCAAGGGCCGGCAAGCTGAGCGGAAAAGAAGCGCAGACGCCGAAAGGAACGCTACGGCATCTATATCTACAAGGTATTGAAGGCAAGTGCATCCCGATACTGGTATATCAAGCCGTGCATGAGCATTCATGACATTCGCAAACGATATTCTTCGAGAGTATGCCTGCGACGCTTCCCGGCTGTCCAGTTACAACAAAAGGTCAAGATCAGTAGCCGCGAGGTGCAGACTTGCTGTTGTATGATTATTCCGTGAGCTTGCCAAGCAACGCCGTGGCGAAAGGTACTACGGCTGTCACCAAGACAACCTCCAAGTAGGTTTGGGGCATGCATGTTGCACAAAAACCCACCCCAAACCGGGCTCTTTTCAGGCACCCTATCTTCCAACACAGGGAAAAGAGATGTTGCTAATGTTACATTGACACGTCCCACCAGAACAGGAAGAATCGAAACGACAAAAGCAAGAAAAAAGTAGTCTAAATAAGTATAAAGTATGAACATTATCACGAAACAAAATATAGACACAAATACATACACGCCTGCGCTGCTTTCAATTACCGTGTAAAGGAGCAGCAGACAGACCAAAAGCAAGCAAAGATTTTGAACGTCATCGCCTCAGCAGTGAATAACAATTTACGCCAGGCCAATTAAATAATGATATAAAAGTTAGAGGAAAGTTGGCAATATAGAGTAAACTTCGTATGAAGAAGTAAACCTATAGAGGGAGAAACAAAATCACACACGCCGTTTGCAAGGAAAAACAATTCAACGGAAAAGAGTCGGTAACAGATTACATCACAATAGGATTACGAATTGTTCAGAGTTGTAAATAGGAGTCGCCATTCTTGTTTTCTTTTCTTGTTGCCTATCTGTTGTTCCACAAACAAACACATGAGGCCTAATATTGTAGCCATCTGCCTTGCAAGAAAAAAAAAAACTCGATGCGGGCATGCTGCTTGTGTCAATTGCGAAAGAAAAATTCTAGCTTAAAATGAACCCATTTAATGCTGTGATAACAGCTTTTAAGATTTTGCCCAAGTTAAATATTATTAAATCATGTGATCATAATATGTTTTACTCACTTGAATTTTTTTTTTTTTTTTTTTTTTTGCCTTGTTTCTGGGCGATCTGCAAAGTGTAGAACCTGAGAGAAGTTTGGCGTGCATAAAAAAGCTCTGTACTAAGATTAAATTTAACGCTAACGTTTGCGCTCTACTATGGGCGTAGCGAATATCATTATGGAGGGGAGTTGCTGAAAACGCCCTCTTCGCGTGTACAAAATTTATCGGAGGTCCGCAAAGGAGGGTATATTAGCGGTCAAGCCCGGTCAAGTTATATCGTCAATCGCGGAGTAAAGAGAAAGTAATAATAATGCTGGAGTGCAAAGCGGAAAAGGGATCTTGGAAAGGGAGCGATAAGCGTTACCGCAAAGTTTTGCGTGAGAAAATCCAGGGGTCTAACTAAACCAGCTATCGCCGTTGGTCGTCGTGGTGGCGTTAAGCGAATCACGGTTCATCTAAGAAGAGAATCGCTGGTGTTTTGAAAGTCTTCCTTGGAGAACGTCACTCGTGATGCTGTCACATACTGTGAGCACGCTAAAAGGAAAACTGTCACTGCCATGGACGTGTGTGGCACACTGAAACGTCAGGGTTCGCACTCTGTACGGGCTTTGGTGGTTAGGTGCTGTAAACCTGCAGTCAACCATATATATATAAAACGGCTCTGTTCAGAGCCACCTATCTTCAAAAAAGAGAAATGACACCGTGTTTTATAAGTCATAAAGTTATACGAAATTGAGTAGTAGTACTTAATAAAAAGTTTTGTAGTAACAGATTAGATGTAAACTGGTTTAATACTGTAAATAAAGACAGAAATAAGCGAGTGCAGTAACATTCTCAATCAAATTTGTTTGAACTATATCACAACGGATAAATTACAAGAAGCAAAGCTTGCTCCAAAACAAGAAAACTTAAAGATGATATGGCATATATTAATATGAAAAAAAGAATGTACAAAACAGCAATTTAACAAGCAATGCGTAATATGTCTCTATACGATTTCAGTTGACCTGTATCCAATGAACAGGCCAGAAACCAGAAAAGGAGCCAAAGAAAACACGCGAGAATAACAAAAAGCACGGGAAATACATAAAATATAAGCATTAATTTAAAAGGTTGCGGAAATTGAGTATTAACTTTAATGCGAATGGATTATAAACATTTTAATATTATGAACTGTGGTGCTAAATGTAAATACGTAAGTGTCTGAGTTTGCAAATGGCCTATATGTGGAATGATCTTACAAAAGTTTGTCCCTTAACGTACGATATAGGGTATTGTTCATTTTATATCGATTTATGTTGTGAGTGCGATGACACCAAATAAATAAAGTCTGAAACTCGACTCTCGACAAGTACCCTCTCAAAGCATGTAGTTCCCTATGCTTTTGTTTCGCTAAAATTTACCAAATCTGCCGCTTTTTCTACACCGATTATCAATGCAAAAGTCACAGCTTCATTGACATCAATTTACCTTATAAGTCCAAATAGTCGACAAGATATCGAATATAAAACATGTTGGCGCATTGTTTTTTTTTTTGCTTTTTTAAAGGAGTACGTAGTTAACTCCTTAGTAAAAGTACTTTATACTGAAATGTAAAAATATTAACATATTTTTCCGTTGCAAAACGTGTTGATTTAGTAATATTGCATCTCGCAATGGACAATTGCAGCGGCCAACTCTTGAAGGTACTATCGATCCGATCTAAGTCGACCAATCACAACCGTGCTCAAGAAGCGTTGGCCAACGAGGGCGTTATATAATAGAGCGCAGATAATGAGAAAAATTCATTCATGTCATCCGTTCATTCAGTTGAATATATTGAAATGGCTCGGTACACAACGGACAGGACTCGTAAGGCTACCGGAGGAAAGGCTCCTCGCAAGAAGTTGGCTACCAAAGCGGCTCGAAAAACAGCTACGGCTACAGGGGTTGGCGTGAAGAAACCTCATCGTTACAGACATGGTTACCGTCCGCTCGTACGTGACGATTCGCCGTTACCAGAGAGACGGAGCTCCTCATACGCAAGTTAACCTTCCAGCGGATGGTTCGTGAAAATTGCTCAAGACTTAAGGACCAACTGCGCTTTCAAAGCTCTGTCGTAATGGCCCTTCAGGAAGCAAGCGAAGCCTACCTTGTCGGGTCTTTCGAAGACACAAACTTGTGCCATCCACGCCAAACGTGGCACCATCATGCCCTAAGGACATCCAGCTAGCACGCCCATCCGTGGCGAACGTGCATAGTGGAATTGCCCACCCAAACAAACGGACCTTTTCAGAGCCACCACCACTTCCAAGAGAGATAATAGTCGGTGTCATGTACCCCCCCCCCTCCTCCAATAATCAATGCGAAAAAAAACAGCACATCATACAAACAACAAAAAAAGTCCTTAACGTACTAGGCTAAAATACTTTGTTATTGTGTCCACTATGATTTGTATTTGGTATCATATGAACATGTTCTGAATGAAAAATAAAGTGAATCTGAAATGAAACGATGAAATGGTGCCGTGGGTCTCCTATTCATAAACGGGGTAAACGGGTAGAAAAAGGCTAAATTGTGAAATCTCATTTAACGTTCCTTGGTATTTCAAATAATTAACATGCAGATGACAACAAAACACACATACATTGGGGGAAAATTTATAAACGAAGTAAAGAAAATGCTGGAAAGATAAGATCTTAGATCAACGTTCATTGGTGGTACACATGCTATCGCATGGATCGGATGTTATGTATTTTGCATAGTCGGCACGATTGGCGTGTTCATTACGCCTCTCTTGTGAGCCGGTTAAAAATTGCTTTTGATCGCTTCTTTTGGAGCGACTCGGAGCTTCTCTTTTTGTAGATGATGGTTGCGAACTTGAAAATCAACAGCATTCAGCATGAAATCTCTTGCAGCGTTAATGAGCAAAAAGTAGGAAAACTAAGACCACATTACGCATTTTAATAATATTAAATTATAATTTCGTGTTTTATTCAGTCACAGCAGAAAAAAAAAATACCGAGAAGAGTACCGCTAGAAATGTTAGCTTGCCCGAATTCCACTTGTGACTAGTAATCGTTGTGGATGAACAAGAAAAAAATAACAACAAGAGTAATATTGTACAAAATGTCATTTTGATTAGCCATGAAGCACAACTTAACTTGTTGTGGAAATTGGATGTAAATAAACAGCTACGGCGAATCCGGTGATTTCACACAGTCCGGCAAAACTGTTAAAAGCCGAACCGCGCTGACGGTCGGGGTATTTCTGATTTGTATTTCATACGTGCATATATAGATAACCGTTCGGTAAGCATGGCTTCGCCTAAGAAGAAAACTTTGAAGAATACTGCCAAGCCGCGAGCTCCCCTTCTTGTCCAGAGATGGTCCACGAAGCTGTGAGTGCCTTGAAAGAAGAAGGTTTCTCTCTGCCAGCGATCAAAAAGTATATCGCCGCGCCACAACTACAAGTGCGACGTTGACCAGCTTACCACTCCATCACGAACGCCTCTCAAAGTCCGGTGTAAAAACACGTCCAAGGGGAACCCTGGTGCAGGTCGCAGGGAAGTTTGGCCAGTGGATCCTTCACATATGCACCAGAAATCTGATGCAGAAAAAAAAGCAAAAAAGGCAAAGGCATTAGCCAGCAAGAAGTCAGTAGTAGAGAAGCAGAAGGAAAAAAGAGAGGCAAATCCCCAGGCAGAAGGCCGCAAAGTTAAAGCTAAAAAGGTAGCAGCTAAGGCTAAGAAGGCGCCCAAGAAAACAACCAAGAAAACTACGAAACCGAAGAAGACGGTCAAGAAAGCCACCAAGAAAGCGACGCCCAAAAAGACTGTAAAAAACAACAAAATACGGCCGCACCGACGAAGAAACCGCGAATCCAAAGAAGCTGCACCTAAGAAGAATTCAATTTTGCTTCAACCAACGTCTCTTTTCAGAGCCACCAATCTTTTCCAAAATGAGACATATTTCCCGAGTGTCTTGTAGTGTTTCATTTACCAGAACCCCCCCCCCTCCCCACCTTACATTTGGCATTTTATATATTACCTGATGTTAACTTAGCCCAATCCTGTATATGAATAATGTATGGGTCTAGGTAATGAAAGTGAATGAGTTGTAAATGTCGTTGAATTAGGTTTACAATGGTTAAATTGATTTATAGCAGGGATACTGATGTTACGAAATAAGGATTGAGATTTGGAGACAATTATTCCCATAAGGTTAGATGTGTTTAAAGTACGTAATCATCCAATAGTGGAGACTAATCCGAACTAAATGGTCATGTATACAACAGATTTTAATATATTCAGCAAAAGACGATATACTTTAGGAGGGCGGTCTTTGCAACCGTTAGATTTGCAGATAGCAACTAAAATCCAAGAAATAAATAATAATAGTGAATTAAAAAGTCACGACAGACACTATAATTATCAATTCCTGGCCTATAAATTGCGCTGTCTACATTAAGTCCGTCTATGGTGTATAAAATATGTTTTGTCTTTTTGTTCTCTTTAAAAACTCCTTGTGTTTTCCCAATTTTCGTTTAACCTCACTGTGCTTGTTAATTTTTGCTTAAATACCTCTGACTTTCTGGCGTCGTGGCTGTTCCTTTGTTGTACGAAAACACTGCTTTCAAAATTGTCTT
>JAMKCH010011533.1:0-64091 GCA_023653785.1 Ophioderma brevispina
ACTTTGAAGACCTACGTTTCCTATCTCCAGATGTTGCCGCACCATTTTTGGCAGCTGTTTGGTTCATCGTGGCTAAATTGTTGATTCTGCTACTCAAGATTGTACAACTTCGGAACTTGGTTTGGCCGCCAAAGAATATAGGAAAAAACAGGTATTGAAGCCTATCATTCTGTTACGACGGACACAACAGACATAGACAGGAATCTTGATAAGGTTCAGAAGTATTTGACTGTGATCAGAAGAAAGACCTCCCCTCTCAGATGATTCATGAGTCTTTACCTACAATTGAGGGAAGATAAAGAAATTCTTCTCTGTACCTTTGGTTCCTAGACCGTGATGGGATATCAAGGAAATCTGATGGAGAGACTTTATGCAAGCCAAGACCATGCCATCCAGTTGGTGTTTGAGGCGGTTCTTCTAAGAAACTAAGATACCTGTACATAGAGTTGATTCATGGAATGACGGGCAAGGAAGCTGATCTCCGCCATTTGGCACAGATCGCTCGTGATAGTATGAGAACTTCGAATGTAGCCTTGTTGTCTATTAGCCACCTTATGAACGGGGTTATTGGAGCCTAAGGTAGAGCTGTCTAATGAAGCTATTGAGAGATCTTTTTAATATGAGAGGATCTTCATCACGTGGTCTGCCGAGCTTTTCACGAAGATGGTACACGTTAGTGGCGCTAAGAGAAAAAGAATGCTGTTGATCCTTTGAATTTTACAGCCAAAGAAGTTCTCCTTAAACGCTCCCAGAGATACGGATCTCTTTGGAGGACAAGTGGGTCAGTTTAGCTTCTCAGGAAGAAAACGTGTTGAAAGGCTTGCAGATTCAAGCTGGCAAGAGGTCTAATAGGGTAACAAGTCCAGCGGCTCCTCCAAATATAGACTTTATAGATACAGACCTTATGATTATGGCCTACTGCAGAAGGTCCTCCGCCTCCAGCTATATGGTCCTGCCAATAGAGGAAATAGACGTCCTGTTCGGAAAAGTTGGCTATGACTTTCAAGATAGCAAATCCAACTATTGGGGCTCTAGACAGTACAGAAGTTAATCTTCCTACTCCAGACGTTAGGCGCCAGACGTTGTGTGACGAGTAGGGAGGAAAGTACAATTGACTCCTACCTACCTGTGACGCCAGTGGGGGGGTCTGAAGTTTTTCCTCCGGGCGTGGCGGATCGATACCTCGGAGGATGGGGGGGGCGTCTGAAGTTTTTCCTCCCGGCGTGACGATCGATAACCTCGGATCACTGGATTCTACAGACATTTCAGAAGGTGAACATTTGGAGTTTACTGATCTTCCGCCGATGATGAAAGTCCGATTCTGCAATACGCCTATGCCAAAAAAGACATTAAAGGCTATGTATCAAGAACGGAAGTGGAAAGAATTGCTAAGAAAGAATGCAATTTTTCCAATAAGAAGGAATATGGAAGCTTCTATTCGATTTTCCTGGCTCCGAAGAGAAAACAGGAGACCTCAGACCATAGAAATTACGCCCTGCTGAACAGGATTTATTCGACCAAGACATTCGAATGAACCCTTTCAGCGCGTCATCAAAGAGTGAAGAAGGCTGGTTCGCCGTGACATTGGATTTAAAAGACGCCTACCCTCCACGTTCCAGTTTTTCCTCACATCAAAAATGGCTTCGCTTCAAGATTCGACAACCAGTCTTATCATTCAAGTTTTTGACTTTTTTGTTTTTGGGGGCATTCGGTCTTTTCTACTGCTCCCCTTACCTTTACAAGACTAGTAAAGACAGTGCCAGAACATCTGAGAAGGAGGGATTCCAGATATTCGTCTATTCCGACGATGGTTGATTGTAGCCCCAAGAAAATCAAGTCTGTTAAAGCAGTTAAATGTGGTTAGAATTACGGTGAATGAAAGAGCTGGGATTTATGATAAACCTAAAGAATTCAAGTCGTATTTCAAGCCAGAAACCGGAGTGCCTAGAGCCAATTTTGGACTTGAAAACAGCCAAAGCTTTCCGACAAAAGAAAGAATTTCAAGATTGAGGATTGTATCCTGCTCATTCTGAAGAGGAATTTTCTGGCTCATCTATGGCTCCGTTGCTTTTAGGGAATGTTGGCAAGCTTTGTAGACCTTCTACCCTTCTGCAGATTGAGGATTGAGGATGAGACTTCTCAAGCTACTCTTCGGAGTTACTACCGAGACTACGTCACAATCTAAACCGTTCAAGTAAGTCCGTTTAAAGCCAAAGATTGCGAAGTACTCGATGGTGAAGCAACACGAAGAATCTATGGTGGGGAAAAAAAAAAAAGTTGCCAGGCGTTCTAATCAAGTAATTATAACAACAGATGCTTCGAAGACAGGGGATGAGGAGCATACATGAGATCCCACAGAATAAAGGGAGTTATGGTACAGATGATAAGGAAGCTCATATAAAAATGTCCTGAGTTGCTAGCAGTCTACCATGCTCTAAAGCGGTTCCAACAAATGATTCTTGGGAAGTCAGTGAACATCAGATCAGACAATTCCTCTGTTGTTGCCTACATTAATCACCAAGGAGGGACAAAGAGTATCATAATGTGCACTACAACACATCCGCATCCTCTAGTGTGCCAGTATCACTCAATTACCCATTCAAGTCGGAACATTCACGGGGGAGTGATAAACTGCTATTCGCAGCACAGCTTTCTTGCCAGAGGAATCAGCCAAGATGATAGCTTACTCGGACTCTACTGTGGAGTGGCATTCAACAGCCGATATGCCAGATGATTTTTCAAAAACTTTACAGGCCCATGGTTATGAACTGTTTGCGAACAGCAAAATCACCAACTCCCAACATACTGCACGTGGATGGAAAAGGACGAGAAAAGCATGGGTGATAGACTGCTTAAAATAGTTGGAGACCTGATGCATTCGCCTTTCCACCGATCACAATTTGGCAAAAGTACTGACGAAGTTTCGCAATCAAGGTCATGCAAGATGCGCTCTTTGTAGCCAATTTGGCCACGTCAGGTTTGGTTTTTGAGGCTGGTCAGCATGCTGGGAGACCATCCAAGACGGATTCCTTTAAGGCAAAATCTATTGGTGGACGGAGAAACAAAAAAGAGTGTCGCTCCAAGGCTAAAGGTCTTACACGTGGACGGTGTGGCATCTCTCTCAAGCTCGCCTTCAAATGCAGGGCTTTTCAGAAAAGCTGCCTCCATGTCGGGTGAGAGCACGAAGGAAGTCTACCTCCCTTATCTACAAATAGTGCCGACTTCGACGATTCATGTCTGTGCAAAGAAAACATAAGATGATCCAGCATTACGCTTGTAGGAACGTGGCTCTAAACTTCCTGACGTCTCTTTTCAAGGAAAATCTCAGCCTTCGACTATTAGGAACACCTCTGTCTTGCCATTTCTATGTCCTGATAGGCCCAGAGTGTGAGTAGGAGAAGAGCGGGTCTCTCGGATCTCATTAAAGGAATGTAAATAAACGTCCAAAAAAACTATTCGGAAAACTCACTCCTTCTTGGGATCTCCCATTAGTCCTCCAAATACGTAGCTGGCGAGCCGTTTGAACCTTTGGACAAGGCCACTCTCCTTGACTTGACAAGAAAGACTGCGTTCCTCCTTATGGGCCAGCTTCTACCGAAGGTGTTCCGAAATTCATGCTTTATCTACCGAAAGAAGTATATGGATTATCGGGACTCTCACAATATTACTCTACTTCCTCGTGCTGGTTTCATGGCTAAATCCACAGACTACTCAGTATGCACCTCAACCAATAGTACTTTCAGAAATACCCAGTGTTACTGGTGATCTGAGGATAAACGCTGGTGGCCCGTCAGAGCTCTCCGACATATTACCACCGCACTGCCTTTTTGAGGAGGAAATATATGGATTCTTCAATTTCAGACCACCTCTTGATCACTACAATTAAAAAACCTTACAAAACCGCAACAAAACAAAACATTTCTCACGCTGGGTAACTTCCCCTCATCTCTGATGCTGTTAAAAAGTGAAAGAGCCTCGTCACGGACAGTAACATCGCCCTTAACCCTAATGCTCATGAGATAAGAAGTCAGGCCACATCTTGGGCATTTCACTTAGGAGTGAACATTTTGATATATGGAAGCAGCAGGATGGCGGACGACGACTGACATTTCAAAAATACTATTTATGAGGACCGTCCTTACTAGTAACCAACAGTGGCCAACCAAAACCATCCTGTCAGCAAAAGCAGTCAGAGAAAGAGGAGGGATGCCATGCATCATTGATAATAGTAATAAAGGTGAGGATTAGAGCGGTATAACTTATCTGTAACTTGATATTGATGTGTTTTATATATACTATCATGTATTTGGTATATGGCTATGTATGGGCAAAAAATTATTTCAGATTCAATTAAAGGAACACATGGCGAGAAAACCCCGTACTACTGAGACTACGGCCAACTTCCCTCACCTAGTGACCAGTGTGGAAGTCATGCACTAGTTGGATCATTTAGTAAGTATAGAATGCATTAAAATAGAATATATCACCAAAAATGTGAGATTGTTCTAGTTTATATATGTATACTTACGAATGATCCAAACTAGTAAAACCCTCATCCAGGCCCTTCCCCGCAGTGGAGCCTTGGGGAAGGTACAAAAAGAGCGCAAAGGTTCTGGTAGCCAGTGCGTCAGATGGTTGGCGTACCGATTGCTAGCGTGGGGGACGCTTGGCGTGGGCGCACCGAAATTTTTAATGTGGCAAGTGGGGGTTCTGATGGATTTTTGAGCCAAAAAATGCACTAGTTGGATCATTCGAAAGTCTTACATGTATAAATAGAACAATCCACCATTTTGGTGAGTATAATATAGTTTAAAACATTTCATTTAGGCCAAAATATGCATGTTACTAACAAATAGAGTATTGATATGTAGTAGGTTCTAAGCTTGTCAGTTTTCTCATACTCCTGTTCAAATACAAATTTTCACTGCACTCTTACTCCCATTATATAACATTCGTTTAAATTTCCCATTTGCATTTGAAGAAAAGTCACTGTTTGACAAATAGATTTGAATATCTTGGGTAATTAAAGCAAAATACCTTGAATTGCTGTTTGCTATACTTGGGGGTTGTGAAAAACTTTTAATATGTATGTCAGCGCAATGTGGAAGGAAGGTGACTATTTAAAAATCATGTTAAACTTATTTCCTGGTATTAAGGTAAAGGGGTTTATGTCTAAACTGCTGTCTTCATGTATTAAATTGATTTTGTCACAGATTTTTCCCAGGCCATATGGAATTCTCCAGAGTGTTAACATGGTTATTACCTTTCTCATTGTATGGTTGTGAAGGTTGTGTACAAATATAGAGTGCATATTTGAGATTCTGTTAACAAACTGCTCCTGAAGCATTAAATTATGCTCTTGGACTTTAAAGGGGGATTTCCCGATTTAAGTATATGAAGTTTTCATTTTGATAGAATGGACTTCACCCCAAAACCCCATCTGCAAAGTTTGTCGCCGATATTTCAATCCGTTTTGATGTGAGGGCTAAAAACGTGATTTAATATTGGTCGACCAAAATGGGGCACATTTTCGTTTATAACTTCCAAACCAAACATCTATTAGCCCTAAAAGTTCACAGGGTAAATGAGAAAAGTAGTAGCTTTCTTCTGATACCAAAATTTTGACCATTTCCAGTAAAATCTGGGGACGAGGCTATTAGCGATTGGGCCACGGACCTTTAAGCATTTTCTTCATGTTAAAGGTGCTTGTTCCGATTTATGTGTATTGTGTTCTCTACTTGATATGAGAGCCTGGCACTTGCACATACACCCCATCAAGTACCGTGGGAAACAAACTTGCGGTTTTGATGTTAGACGCGATAAGGCATAGTGCAACACCCTATTCAATACTGTGCTAATATTGATGGTTAACCACTAAAACGGCGGTTTTTTGTTTATATCTTGGGAATGAAATGGATTTGAGGATTCAAATTTCAGGACGACAATGAGAAAAATACAGCCTTTCATCTGATATCAAAATCGATACTACTTCCGGGTATATCGGGGGGTCCCAAAGACGATCGGAACACGCACCTTTAATATTTAAATATAAATTTATTCTACAAAGCTTATGCAGGATTAACATCGACCCTCTGGCAGCTCGTGCCCCACTTGTGTAGTAGATAAGAAACTTGCTCACTTTATAATACAGTGGTCCAGATTCGATTCCTTGTTGAAATTCTTTTGGAAAATAGGCTTGTTTCCAATTTTTTGAGAAAGATAAGAAGTATGTTATAAGCTTTATTTCCTCACAGTTCCAACAGAAAATGTAGCAACAACCAAAATCAGTGCCAGTGTGATAGAGGGAGTAAGTCGAAGTAGGAATGCTCTTCTCAATGGCGATACTCAGAATTACGACTGGGACTCTGGTTACACATGTCATCAGCTAGGGAGTGGATCCATTGTGGTTCAACTAGCACAGCCTTACATTATACAGAGTATGAGGTAGGTGATTCTTTGAGAGGGAGAATATCATTTTAGAGCATAAATGTGATAATCAGATTATAAGTTAGAATAAACTTGAGGGCACAAGTGGCATAGTGGATAGAGCGACTGACTTGGGATCAAAGGGTTGTGGGTTCAAGCCTAGTTGGAGCCAGCATGTTATATCCTTGGCAGGGCACTTTCACTCCGTACTATACCCTTCCCACCCAAGAATATATGCTGGGAAGATAAAAAACAAACTCGCTGTGCGAGAGGAGTGGTGAGAGGAGTCGGGGGGGGCAGGACTAAGAGATGGGCACTCCTGGCCAGGTAGCTTAGCTGGTATGCACCTTTAACTCAACCTTTCAATAAGCTTATCCAAACTTTTTAATGTTTTTGCAAGATCAGGATCATTGGGTAACAGTGGAGTGGAAGTATAACCTTGGTCCAGTTTCAAAATAAGAGCAGGGTGAAAACCCCTGAACTGTTCCCATCCGCCCCGGCCTTCCAAAGTGAACCTATTGTTAGGAGCGTCCGTATCATGGATACACCTGGCCCCGGAACATCTTACTGAGCTGAATAAATCCTACACCAGCACAAGCCTTACCAATTACTTGTGGCTATGCAAAGAAGAAGTGAAGAATCTATTTATCATGCTATACTTTTCTGTTATTAAATGTTTTTGAATTAGGTAAAGGGGCAAGATATGAACCACCGATCTCAATCCCACCCCCCAGCACACTGGCTGGACACAACCCTCTTGCATATGCATGAGTAAACTTTACAAATCCAGAGGCTCTTCCTTTCAAGTATAGTGACTCTGCAAACGGTAGGATATTTGGCTTAAATTTGACGTAAATTTAACAAGCTCCAAGTTCACGTATACATTCCCTTTAAATATATTTTATTTATCAATGATGTGTCTGCAGACATGATATGAAGAGATTCATATGCTTTTGTAAACATTGCTGTGTATCTTATTCTGATCTGATAAAGGTCATGTCAATAATTTTTGTGGGCTGCCAGCTTTAGCTGGCGGACCACTTAGTCAATCCGTTGTGCGTGTGTAAGTGTCTGTGGATGTATGTTGTGTATTTCATGTCTTATGTATGTTGTATGTCTTTATGTGTGTATGTGTGTGTGTGTTACTATTTGTTCCAGTTTTTTTTTTAAATCGACCTCAATTTCAGTTGAATTTCATTGGAACAAACTTCTGTCATAGTGCACCCTGGTGGTCCCCCTCTCTGTTGGGCTGTAAGGGGCCACTGGAGTCAAAGGTCATGTGCCAAGTTCAAAGGTCATGTGGGTCAATTGAAAAATGGGCTAAAAAATTAAAATTTGACCTAATTGAAACTTGAAGTTCAATTGGAAACCAAACTTGTGTCATAGGTGCACATTGCGATCCCTCATATGTTGAATAGAGGTCAAAGGTCATGGGGGCAGCCCACAGCTTTATATTCTTTGAATATAGCGAGCGCGAAACCCGCAACCGCGAAATTCTAGTTGATTACAAATTCCCAGGAAATCCATTAGGACTAATATTTAGAATTAAGGTCTAATAGCTGTGAAATGATGGTGCTTAAAAACAAGGAAGTTTATGAAGGTAAAAATGAACTTAGATGGGAAGTCGTAGTTACTATATAGGAATGTTATCAGGGCCACTATGATAAGTCTTTAGTGGTGCAAAAGCAAAACCAGTAACATTAATTTATTAATGAATTTGCATGAAATTGTTCAAGGTTCCACCGATAATCGTTATCGGGCCCCCGATTTTAACAAACAAATTTAAACCCATATCGGTACATATTCAAAAAAGGCTTTCCTTAACCGATATTGGAAGAGAAACCAAAACGTCAGCAGCAGTCTCTTTTTATGCTGAAATTTAGTTTTTGTTTCTTTTAATACAATCTTAGAATTGGTATTTTTCTATTCATCCATGTTATACATTAACGAAATGATCCAACTAGTGCATTTATGTCTCAAGAAAGCCTCGAGACACCCCTTATGCCACATTAAAAATTTTGGTTGCCCCTGCCTAGTAGCGGTCCCCACGCTAGCATCGTACGCCATCCTTATCGCACTGGCACCCATGATCCTTTGCTCTTTTTTGTGTCTGAGTTCGGGCACCATGTTGAAATTTTTATTGGGATATGTTCTACCTAATTTTTTCCCCGCGCATTATCGCCTATTTAATTGAGACATATGATATATATATATATCGCAATCTGGAGGATGTTTTTTATAACTACTGTCATCGGAGTTTGGTGGATGACGTGCTATGTTTGTTTTTGGTGAAGATTTTCAGTTGGAATTCTTAAATCAGAATTCGGAAGAAGTTGATATAAGTATTATGTATATCCCTTTACATGGTTTGGCACCCGCTAGCCTCAGGTGCGTTTTCGCGTCGCTCGTACTGCGGGTATTAATTGGGCTTATTCCTTGGCCATGTTTAGCTCCCCCCTTTGTAGGTCCACAATTTGACCGCCGGGCATTTTGGGGACATGTCCTGGCTCGTGTCTGCCCCTTGCATGAATTATATTTTCGCTTTCGCGCTTGGTTTATACCCACGGTGCAACCATGTCATCTTTGTTTCTCAGTGTATTTCCCAGCTCTTGGCCGATGAATCTCTAATTCTTCTCAGATTTCGGGGGGGGGGGGGGGTGACCTGCTGTCTTGGTCTTATATTATCTCGTCCGTCTCGGCTCCTTGGCCTTATCCTAGTCCCTAACTTTGGAAATCCGGTTTCTCGCACGGTTTATTTACGGTATCTAACATCCGCTACAAGTTCGTTTTAACACTTTGATGTTACAGAAGGATGTCCCTCTCCCGTGCCCTCTTCCTAAGATGTTTTTTGAGTGTAAAGAGTTCCTTCGAAGCACAAGACACGAACCCTCCTGAACTGTGTGTGAAGTGCTGTAATTGTTCAAGAGAAGACATTGTTATATATACACTAAGAGCGGTCAGAATTGGAATTCCAGAGTATGTTGGACAATATATATGTGTATATGGCAGAGAAAGACAAGAAGACTTAAGGCCAAGGGCTACAACACATTTTTCCATGCTCTATGTCCAGGGTCATCTCCCTCCGGGTCTTCGACCAGCGAAGGCTCTACCATCAACACTATTTCTACCAGACCAATCCAGACATCAAGATCTACCATTGATTATAGTCTCCGCGATACTACTACCCTACCGTGGTTGCATGAGGGCTACCTACCGTTATAGGGGCAAGTTTCGTCATCCACACCCTTCTTCTTATGAAGATAAAGGGCCTCTGATTGATGTGAAGCCGAGTGGATTAAGTGATTATTTACTGACTGGGTGATCAACCACCCTTCCATTCCTAGTGGAATTGAAATTATCAACGGTTTTGAAGTAGTCCGACGGTGCGGGAGAGCCTCTCTATAAGTCTAAAGTAATCCAGCCATGGCCTATTCACGGCTCTCTACACTCGAGTAATCCGGCGGCGGAATCATGTATTCAACTTAGAGAAACTTGGCCTCAGTCACGATGATGATTCCTGCATACGTGAGCAGTCAGGCCTGACACATCCTATCCGTGGGAGTGGGATAGATAAACAAGCGCGCTTCTCCACGGGCATCCATGGTGATGCATATGATTATAGGTCTTAGTTCGGCAACCGTGGTAGCAGTCATTAGAGCCCATCGGCCATTGTTAAGACTATTTTGTTGATAGAGAATTGGATAACGGTACCGGTGGCACCTGTAAGACCGGCGGCTTTCCTGGTGCTCGATAAGCGTTGTGTGAGGATGATATAGAAGTAATTATTTGAGTGTCCTGATAATTCTAGAGTCTGTTCTTCTAACAATTCTTGACGACCCTAGCTTCATCGTCCTGTGGGGTAAACTAAACTGTCGGTTCTTTACTGCAGGCAAACCGCCGATTAACTGTTTAATATACGACGGGGTCATGAGTTATTTTACAGATAAGGAGACTTTCGATTTCTATGGCGATTGAGTTAGATATTCTTTCAACATAGGTCAGAGCTTCTCCTCCACGGCCCCGAAGAAAGTTAGAGTTGTCGAAGCAGAGTGTTTTATTCAAGAAATGGAAAGTTTTTACAGTTGTTTACAGTCCGCCCGTGTACCCGTCTGCCTAAACCGATCGCCGGGCCCGTCACCGTGGTTCTTCATATGCATAATTTCTACCAGTTTCTTTTTCTTCCGTCAAGCCTACCGTCGTGCCGTCACCGTGTTCTCCTCTGCCGGATGTAACTCTACTCACCATTCCTCCCGGGACCAAACCATTCTTCTTCCATCTAAGTCAACCATTCCCGGGACCGTTGTCTACCATCTTTAGAAAGCCGTTCATGATCCTCTGTCTTCCTACCAGTCAAGTCAAGCGTCTAGCCTTCATCGTGCTTTCAGGAATGTTCCTCTTTCTTCTCCCGACACTCATCTCGTACCAGAAGGTGAATAATTCTGTTGTTCTGTTGCTTCTAGACCCGCTTATTCGAATTCCAGAGGTCGCAGTCCAGTAAGCAAGTCTTCCAGTGATAGCCACCATAAATGGCGATCTAGTGGTAAGGTGGTTTTAGTTTCCTACTGACAAAAAGTCTTCGGAACTAATTCCAACTCCATATAGTCGTCGTTCTTCCATACGAGATAGCTCTAATGGTTAGAATTCTTTCTCCACTTCTGCCTGGTATGGTCTCATTCGAGTAGCAAGGGAAGACATCAAGATTCTCCTGGCCATATTTATGAAAGTTTTAAAGAGGCTCCTTTGGATATTCTTCACAGTCGGGGATCCAAGTTCTATGAATCGGAAGGATTTTCACAAAAAAGGATCAAGACATGGATGACTTATCATATCATTAGACTAAAGATCCAGAAGATCTGATTATGTTGTTAGAATCATGTTTCTCTTCTCCGACGGAAACGGTTCTCCGTCAACGATAACATAGCCCTGATTCTTTTAACAAGAGAGCAAGTTGAATATGTCTATGATTTTTTCGAAATCAAGACGTAAAGATGATGAGGTATTTTTTCTCAAAGTCTAGAGTTAAGAAATCGTAGTTGCGGAAAGATATGTCTGCTTCCAGGATTAATGAGCATAAACTTAAAGTGTTATGTATGACGATAATCTTTTAGAACACCTATTCATGTGTATCCGGAAGTGTTCATTCTTCTCATGACTCTTTACTTATGATTCATCACACCAATGACCTATAGCCCTCGGGACAGCTCCTCTTCCTATTGGCAGTTCAAGCTGAGATTTCTGAGACTACTCACCATTTTACGCTGATGCTACTCCCCTCATTGCACATTCTAGTCGAAGCACTACCAGTTTAGAGTGCGCTGGTGAAAGTGGGTAAAGATTCTGATTTGATCGAGATACCACCCTGGTGGAGAGATTTTCCCAGATTTGTGGAGCGCCTTATTCTGATGTCGGCTCTCTTCTTGACGCAGTACCTATTTCCTAATATTGTTGCGCCTGGCTTGTCGGCTGTTTTTGGGTTCATTGTGTTTGAAATGGATTTGACTATTCTTCACGATACAAAGTCCCTCCAGGTTGGCTCAGTTGCTAAGCATTACAAGAAACAGTTTGTGAAGCCTCTCATTCCTGTTCTGCTGACTAGACAGACTATTGTGTTTCAGAAGTCTATTTGAAGATATCGAAGACTCCCTCCAGATGGAATTCCTGAGTCTTCTCTACATGTGAGGAAGATTTTCAAGTCCTTCTCAGTTCCTTTGGTCCCACCTTTGCTGGGATTAGATGAAAGTCTGATGGAAGATTTTACGTTAGCCGAGACCAGCCCATAGCTGGAGTTGAAGAATGGTTCTTCTGAATTATTGGAAACAGCCCATAGAGTAGATTCATGGAATGAGGGCAAGATGGTGATCTTCGTATTTTGAACAGATTGCCCGTGATGGTTGAGAACATCGATTGTAGCCTTACTGTCTCTAAGTCTCTTATGAGTGGGTTGCTGGAGCCTTTTGTGGAGCTGTCCTAAGAGCTATGAGAGATGTTCCTTTACTATGAGAGACATTCATCAGTTTCGCTTCTGCGGAGCTTTTTCAGATTTGCTTACCAATTAGTTTCTCTCAGAAGACAGATGCTGTTGACGCTTTTGAACCTTTCATGCCAAATAGGTTCTTTGTATCTCCTGCTGAAAGATCTCTTTGGAGGTCGTGGCCTATATTAGCTTCTCAAAAGAGATTGTGGTTTAGCACCGTAGATAAAGCGTCAATAAGTTACCACTAAGGAATCGAAGGTTCCTCCAGATATAAACATTATTGATTATGGCTACCGGCAGAAGGGCTCTCCACTTCTACTATACTCCTGCCTGCAACATAGGAAACAGAGGTTCCTTTCGAAGTCGGGCTACGACTATTAAGGCAGCAAATTCAACTATAGAGGTTCATACAGTCTAGAAGTTTATCTTCCTACTCCAGACTTAGAGGCGCCGACGTGGCGCGAGTAGGGGTGGAAGGTTCAACTGATCCTACCTACCCTATGACGCCAGTGGGGGGGCATCTAAAGCCTTCCTCCCGGCGTGACGGTCGATAACCTTGAATCATTGGGTTCTGCAGACATTTTCAGAAGGTTATCTTTTAGAGTTTACCACTCGTCCGCCGATGAAACTCCGTTTTGTTCTACTCCTAATGCCCATAGACTCAAGGCTGTGACTAGAACGAAGTGAAGGAGTTGTTTAGGAAAAAGGAAAAACTTTTTCCAATAATAAATCTATGGAAGGTTTTCAATACTCTTTCTTCCTAGCTCCTCAGGAAACAGGATATCTCACAACCAATCTTCAATTTAAACGCCCTCTGTACGATTTATTCGTCCGATACATTTCAGAATGAAACTCATTAAGCTGTTATCTAGGAGTTAATTGTATTAGGGCTGGTTCGGCAGCAATGTTACAACTTTAAGGAGTCTTACATCCCTGTTCCAGTTTTTCCTCATCATCAACGCTGGCTTCGCTTCCAATTCGACAACCATCTTCCAGTTTAAGTTCTGCATTCGGTCTTTCAACGCTCCCACTTACCTTTACAATATTAGTAGCAGCAGCAGCAGAACATCTGGAGAAGGAGGGGTATCAATCTTCGTCTATCCTCTACGACTGGTTGATTGTATCACCAACAAGTCAAGCCTGTTTAATACGTAAAAGTGAAATTTTTTCGCTACATTAATTGTTCGCGCTTTTCGCGCGCTTCTGAGCTAGCGCGAAATATAAAAAACCCGCGAAAATGTTTATTTTGTTTGTAGGTCTATGTAGGCTAAGCTAAAAGACGAATTGAAAAACAAGCAAAAATTTCAAAAATCGCTGAAAAACGCGAAAATTACACCGAAAATATACTTTTACAGTAGTTAAAATGGTTCTAAAGACGGTGAAGGAGCTGGTTTTCATGATAAACTTAAATTATTTCCAACCTCTTCCCGATCTGAAACCGGAGTTTCTAGGAGCAATTTTAGACCTGAAGAAATCCAAAGCTTTTCCAGCAGAACAGATGATTGCAAGAATTTTAAGATTGCATCCTGCTCATTCTGAAGAGCAGTTCATCTCCATCTCATCTATTGCTTGCTCCGCTGCTTAGGACTTATGGCAAGTTTGGTAGACCTTTACCCTTCTGCAGATTGTGGTCTTGGGATTTTTCCAGCTACACTTCAAGTTACTACAGAGACTACTGTCAAAGACTATATCTCCACAAGTCCTTTTGAATACAAAATTTTTGGAAGTACTTACGATGGTTTAGCAACTTATGGGGGAAAGAAATTCCAAATTTCCACACTACGTTGTAATTACGACAGAAACTTCGCAGACAGGTTGGGGAGCAATGCATGAGGTCCCACTAAATTAAGGAGTTGGTCGCAAGATTCACAACACCACCACACTAAATTACTAGAGTTATAGCGGTGTTGTTATGCTATAGAGGCGATTCAACAGACGATCTCGGAGAAATTGGTGAAAAATCAGATCCGATTTAATTCCACCGTAGTTGCCTACATAAACAACCAAGGAGGAACTAAAGTATCCTCCTGGCACTAATGATCTATCCTCCTCCTCACTTGGTGCCAGAATCATTCAACTACCCTCAAAGCGGAACATCTCCCTGGGGTTTATCAACTATTGCATAGACAGTTTTTCAAGGGGAAAGTCAGCCAATACGATAGCTTACTCGGAATCAACTGGTGGCGTGGCATCTCAACAGCGTATTTGCCAGATGATTTTTCAAATGATACACAGGCAATGGTTGTGGTCGATCTGTTGCAAGCATGACAAATTACGCAACCCCAACCTACTGAAGTATAAACATGTTGGCTGCGACTAGAAGTCTGTGGGAGAGACTCCTTTAACAATAGTTGGGAGTCAATCTTAGTGGCAATTGTACTGACAAATTACAGCAATCAAGTCAATTGCAGGATGCTGCTTATAGCCCCTTTTGGACACGTAAGGTTTCTAGGTTTTACGGAGGCTGGTCAGTATACTGGAGGGTCATCCAAACGAGATTCCTGTAGGCAAACCTGCTGGTAAACGGAAGATCGACAGAGTGACGCTGCAAAGACTAAAGTCTCTACACGTGACTGTGTGGCCTCTCTCAAGCTCCGCCTTCAAACAACCAAGGGTTTTTCAGTAGAACTGCTGCCCCAATGGCAGCAGGTGGTATGAAAGAAGTCAACCCCATATATCTTCTACTATAGCAGACTTCGACGCTTCAACGTCTGTGGAAAGAATTTCTAATTGATCCGCATACAGCTTCTGTTTTGGTGCGTTGGCTAACTTCCTGACTTCGCTTCTTCAAGGAAACCTTACAACCATCAATATTGAAACTACTTTTCACAGCCCTTTCTACTATCCTGATAATCCGTATATGATTTAGAGAAGATAAGAGTCTCTCGGGTCTCATTGAAGGGATGGTGAATAAACGTCCTAATAAACCATGAGATAAATTCACTCCTTCATGTGATCTTCCGTTAGTTCTTCGGTATGTCACTGCGAACCGTTTTGAACCGTTGGATACGGCTACACTTTTAGACAACAGAAAGACTGCAATTCCTTCCTCCTTAATGGCTGCATCTACCAGAGATTTCATAATTCATGGCGTTATCTGCTGACAAGAAGTATGGGATTCCTCTTATTCTCACAATGTCACTCTCTTCGCAAGCTGGTTTGTGATAGCACAACACAGACACCGACTTATGTACCTCGCCTATAGTTTTCTTCTTCCAGAGCTTCCTAGCGTTACTGGTGATCCTGAAAATAAACGTTGGTGTCCATTCAGAGCTCTTCGAGAATATACCACCAGCTCTGCCCTTTAAAGGAAATCTCGGATTTCCTCAATTTTTTTCTGAGCACCTTTTTTTCATCACTACAACTAAACCTTACACCTGCAGCAAAGCAAACATTATCATGCTGGGTCACTTTCCCGCTCATCTCTGACGCTTTTAAAGTGAAGCCTCGTCACTGGTCAGTAAACATCGCCAATTAACCCGCATGCTTATGAATTTGAAGTCAGGCAACATCTTGGGCTTTTCACTTGAGGAGTTAACATTACTGGCATTATGGAAGCATTAATCTATTTTTCATACATGTATACTAACGAATGATCAAACTAGTAACCCTCATCCCGGCCCTTCCCCCGCAAGTGGAGCCTTGGGAAGTCACAAAATGAGCAAAGGATCATGGGTGCCAGTGGCGATAGTAATGGGCGTACCGATGCTAAGATCGGACCGCTACTAGGCAGTGGGCGTACCGAAATGTTTAATGTCCGGCATAAGGGGTGTCCTCGAGGCTTTTTTGAGGCACATAAATGTCACTAGTTGGATCATGCATATTATACATGTATGAAAATAAGAATAATATCACAATTTTGTTGATATATTTTATAAATGTAATACCGGTAAGAATAAAATATCCTAATTGCATACATACTCAAATCATAAATTCCAAATAACATGTTAATGTTAATTTTGTAAGAATAATCAGCATAAGTTAAAAAAAAAAAAAAAAAAAAGCAAATTGCTGTTAAAACATTACAGTACCTTCATTATTCTTTTGTAGTTTTATAATTTTCCTTGGATTAAACCTTATATTAACCCATTGCCATAACCGTGGGACATTTTTTTTAACAGCTATTTGGCTTTTCTTTTTTGTGTCGCCTGAACGAATGTTCATGGAGGCACATACAGTCCAAATTTCTGTCCGTGTGTCCCGTCGTATGTCCGTCCTATGACTCGGTTACCTTGTTACCCCATGCGACCTTGGTGACCTCACTGACCTTGGCTTACCTCACATGGGAAAAAAAACCCCGTTGCTGACCTCGCGTCACCTTTGGGCCCATTCACAAATCGGTGTGGGCCGGGGAGCGGTCGGGTGGGGTGCGACGGGGAGGGGGTGGTGTGTCAGGGAAGGGGCAGGTGGGGTGCATCGGGGGAAGGGTGGGAGGGGTGGGGTGAGGAGGGGTGGGGTGGGGTGACCTCATGGTGACCTTGTTTTTACTTTGTGAACTCCAGTGACCTTTGTGACTCCTCATGTGAACCTTTGTGACCCATGTGACTTTGTAACCCATGTGACCCTTTTTTAACCCTATGTGACCTTTGTGACCTCATTGGACCTTGGTGACGCCCCTGGACCTTGGTGACCCCATGTGACCTGTGGTGACCCCATGTGACCTGGTGACCCCATGTTGACCCCTTTGACCTTTGTGATCCTATGCCGACCTTTGTGATCCTATCACCTTTGTGGTGACCCCATGTGACCTCAGTGACCCCATGTTGACCCTCATGACCCCATATGACTTGGTGACCCCATGTGACCTTTGTGACCCATGTGACCTTGGTGACCTTCATGTCACCTTTGACCCATTCACAAACCGCGTGGCAAATGACACTAAGCGGTCCAACGTCCGTCAATGTATTTTTCATACATTTCGGTTACACTTTTTTTAATGCTCTGCTGGCTAAACACGAAGTGTAATTTCCCGTCACCCTCAGGAATTTTGTATAACACTGTTCTCCATTGCGCATTGTTTCTCTTGCCTAACTTCATCATAAAGCAAGTGAATGCGCAACCAGGCGACACTTGTGGTTCGAGAACCGCCTTGTTTTTTTAGCTTTATGAGGGTTATTCTGAACAAATTATCATTTCACATGTTCTTTGGACATTCTGAGTTCAGTATGTTTGCAATAGGAATTTTCTTGTTGGCATTTATAAACAAACTACTAATTCAAGATTGAAAAGAAACCAAAACCTCAATTTCCGCATACAAGCGACTGGCTGCTGACATTTTGGTGCCCCTCAAATATTGGTAAGGAAAGCCATTTTTTAAACATGTATTTTGATACTGATATTTAATTACAATATAAACGTCCCCCCCCCCCCCCCCCCCTCAACAACTATCGGATCAGATATCTCCGATATTAAAATGTAATAATGTTTAACGGATCGGAAGACAAAAGTTGACCCCTATATAATTGTAACATATGACTGGTTGTTATAATGGACGGTTTAGATACATGCTGGGCACGTACTTGAGCTTGGAATGTGTATTCACTTTTTGCAGACAATATGCACATTGCTTCCTCTAAACTTGCGTTATCTGTGTGTGTATACAACAAAATTTGTATATTGTTGAATTGACTGCATGACTGCAGATCAGTGTTCGTGGCAGTCACAGACATTATAATTGTCATTTAGCAGTCGCAGCCCATCGAATCAGAGGTAGTTTTACTGAACGTTCTGGTGATCTATATACATGTAAAACAATTACTGATACATTGTAGATTAACTCATTTTAACTTGCATATATTTGTGTTCTTTTATTGACTAAAATTTTGCTCTGTTTATTATACCATTTTGATAGATAAATGTACATGAAATGGCACTATGGACCTGTATGAATGAGGTTGTGATGTATGCTTCTCCTCATTGGAAAGATACTGATATATGACATGTGAGTTTGACAGGATCATAATGACACTCAACCCTATGCAGAGGTCATGCTTCTGTTATCAACTAAACATGTGAACATGTATTGATTATGTTGTTATTAACCACTAACCGATCTCTATGTGTGTGTGCATTAGGTTATTGTTGTGGGACTGTGATCAGGCATTATGGCTACTATATCGAGGTATCAACTGACCAACAGGCTGGGAAAGAGTTGCTGATAAGATTAAAGGTGGATGCAGGTATGTTGAATAATCAGGGATGTAAGTCTTCGGATTTATCCGGATTTCCGGATTTTTTAGGAATTCCAATTTTGTCCCAGATTTTTACTTGAAGCTAGAAAAAATTCCGGACATAAAAATTAAAAATTACTAAATAAAAAACATTATTGAAACGTGTATTCCATCACCCATGCTGTCTCCGTACGAAACATCAACGAGGGCGTCATCATGCCTATGGTCAACGTGGTCATGCCCAGGTCTCGCCGTTCAAGTCGTGTGTGTATTCTAATAGCACCATTCGAAACCGCAACTCTGGGGTCGAGTTACTTCAACTGGTATCAAGTGGAGTAGAATTTTGCCAACTTTTGTGCATCGCATGTGTTCACGATCGGAAAAATATCAATTTTGAGCTCTTTTTTTAAATGACCAAATGGGAGTTTCTCGAACTGCAAACATATGGCGGAATAATGCTGATGTCAGGGACAAGTGGAAGTGAATTGATTGAAGAAAAGGAATAATGGACGGCTTGTTTTTGTCGGACTCTCATCTGTGGTCTCTGGTGATGTCACAATTGGAATTCTGCCACTTTATCGGTCAATTATGGCTCTTCCAAGTACTCCCTGGAGTGAAAGTTACCTTTGAGTGAATGATGAAGTCAACAATCGCGCTTTGCAGCAAAATTCTCACGTAAATAGATTTCTTTTTACGAATATCTTCAAATTATATCCTGCTGCTGTATCTCAAGAAAATATCTGAGATCAGATCAAAAATTTGATTAACATATAAGACAACTTCCAGCACTCCATAACGGGTCCATAATAAGTTTTCACGCCATTCACAGAGATTGTGTGTGCCAACTTCAACAACTGCGACTGGGAGACATAAATTTCGAAGATTTCCAGGACCAGTCCATTTTTTTTGTTATGGCAGCATGTTTTAAATTTTAATATATGTGCTGTCTATCCTACCATGCAATTTAGTTTGGGAAACGGTGGGGAGAAAAAAGACGTAGAAAATTAAATGATCTGCAAGTCATTGAGGCTATTTTCCTGCAAATGTAAAACTTGTTCAGTAACTAAATTTGAAGGTTTTTCTGTTAAAAAATGCTAAACCAAGGGCTTCAGGGTGCGAAGCCCCCTGAACCCCCGCCAGGGGATCTTCCACTGCCCCCGCCAGGGGCCTAGGCGGCCCCCTGGACCCGCGGCCATTCATGATAGATTTTTTTTCTTAGGTCACTTACATCCCTGAATAATGCTTACTGCTTTGTTTGGGCAACATGTATGTTCTTAACTGTCAGAGCACTTTCTTTGCCAGCATTTTGTTTCATCCGTTAAAGGGCACTACTCGAATTCTCCGCCGTTCCCACTCGCCCATTAAATTGGTGTCATTAATTTACCATGTATTTTTTGTCCCTGCCGAACGAGTTTTCCGGAACGGGGACTATGAAATGAGCATCGTCTGTCGCCGTCCATTCGTCCGTCCGTTCGTCCGTCGTGATAAAATGTTAACCCACGTTGTATACTATTTATCTGTAGTTCTGTACGGGCCAATGAATGTTTCCTTGGTGGAAGGAAAGCGGGTTGATGAGTTCTCCGAAAACCCTGATTATCATTTGGGGGTAAATATGCTAAATTAAGTACTAATTTGCATAATTTCACAAAATTTCCCTGCAAGGCCTCTGTAACTTTTCTGAGTTTCCGAAGGCGTATAATGGTGTAACTTGGTGGAAGGAAGCGGGCTGAAGAGTTCTCGACCTGATTAGATATTGGGCGTATTTCGGGGCAAATGGTATGCAAATGACTAATTAATATGCAAAAATCAGCTTAATTGCTATATTTGGAAACGGTACATCGGATACTTAAAATTCCTGTGCTTTTTGCCTGAAAGGCCTATCATCCGGGGGGGGGGCCACTGTATTCCAAGGTGCATATAATGCGTGAACATGGCCTTTCCAAATGCACCCTAAAACGTATTTTCACCGACAAAAAACAAGCTAAACATACCCTAAAAGTATTTTTTTATCTGTTTATGATACCCTCAACAATTACGCATTGCACTTATATCGTAAATATACCCTTTATTATCTTGCTTTGGTTTACTTACCAAGTCCGATTACAATATTTTGGATGATTTTGAATCCTGCTTAATGAGAATAACATACAATTCAGGGTTAAGAAAAAAAACATAAAATTACCCTTTTTTCCATATTTTGCGTCGTCACTGTTGGTTGCGCACTATAAAAAATCTGTGTGTCACGCGTTTATGTTATCAGTGTGGCATTTCCCCACTGTTCCATTGTCTGACCCTCGGCCGATTTGTCTGCAATAATTATGAAGTAATATCAACGATGAAGACAAACCAGCATCTATAAAAAGATTCCTGAATCCTAATGCACAAAAGTCTCCCGATGGACCCCTGTTAATTTGGCTTAGGAAAAGAGATATTGATGTCCGAGTGATAGCATGTGGCATCAGGTGTTATTGTTTTTTTCACTCGCTAAAGATATGACGAACGTAAAAATACCGACGTGCTATAAATATGCATAAGGACTTTCGAAATATGACGATACGTAAACTAAATTATGGTGGTGCCCAAAACATGATAATGAAACGTGAGTATGCTCATTATAATGACTTTGTGGCACCTCGATTTTGTTACGCCGTTTGGGAGAATCTTCGGGTCTGGGTTATATTTACGTCCGTTGCAGTACCTGAGACAGTGACATGATTTTTGAGACATGCCCATGAGTTTTAAAGACGCCTACATATTTTTTCTGGATGGCTTCTGATGGCTGAAGTATTCTAGGGTTGTTCCATTTCTTTGGGGGTGTCATTATTTTGGAGTTTTGCTGTCTATTGTTTGAAATTTTTAGGGTGGTTCTTGGTGTCTTCTGGTTTCCATTTCTTTGGTGGTTCCCTGGTTCTACTGGCTCCATTTCTTTGGTTTCCTAGTTGTCACTGGTTCAATGTATTTGATACTTCCTGGTGCTCCTTTTCAATATATTGATAGTTTACCATGTTGTGTTTATACTTTTCACTACTGTTATAGGATCTAGTTATTCTAAACTTGACCACGGCTGGAAAAATAATTTTTTCCCGGCAAGGGAGTCAAGATTTCCCGCGCTTATACGGCTGTTTTGCAGCCAACGCGGAGTGTTAGCGACAACATGGTTGTGTCTGAGTGGGATCTCCCCCTCAGAAGCTGAAGCTTTTTGAAACATCGAGTTGCAATTGAAGCTATTTGGTCGCATTTTTAACACTTTTTAGCGATATGTAATCTCAGAACGTTTATAGAGTTGGGCCCAAACGACCCTTATTTGACCACATAACCAAGAACAAAATCAACTGGAGCAGCTAAGATTACTTACACAATAATATCAAGTTCTAACGTTTGCTGATTTGACTTGAAAATATTTGTTTCAAGCCGTCCGCATGTTATTTTCACACGAGTGATGGAAGACGAGCTGTGTGGTAAGACAGCATCATCACCCATTTTGCTATGCATTTTGGAATGTCCATAGTTTGCTACGATTCACCACGTGGGGAATAAGTTTCTTTTTAATGCCTTTATTAATTTTTTATTCAACTTTACAGACTTCATCATATGTAGGTAATCTTACAAAGACACTATTGTTAAATTCTTTTCGCATTTAAAATTATTTTCAACGAAACCATTTTTCTAAATAAATACACAGATCTGCCCGGGTTGATACTGGAGCTGTACTAAAGTTGAAACACACGTGCGCTGATGACATTGATAGACATTTGCTACTGTGATGAGGGTCGGCTTTCTTGCGTTAGATTTTGTGGTTGACTTTCTATCCGGAGTAGCTATTTTCGTCTAGATTTTATCAAAGAAATAAAACACAATGGTACTCAAGACTCATTTTCTACTTTATATTCATTAATGGTTTATTTTATCTTGTTTCCCTTGATTATTTTACCTTGTTTTATTTTTGTTTTCAGTGTTTATATCACAATTTCGCTTGTTTATTTCTATTTGTTTTCTCTTCTTTTCATTTTGCGTCACTATTAAATTTCCCGCGAGAGTCGGCAGGATTTCCCGGAATGAGCTTCCCGTCTTGCGGTTTTTTACCGCCGTGCTTGAAGCCAGGTTCCATCAAGATTCTGAAAACATAATAAATGCTACATATTGGCTGATTTTTATCGCAGGATACAGGAAGTTATCGGTCTCGCCTATGGTTTTGAAATATTGCGCTTCATCGCTCCGCGGACTCGCACAATATTTCAAAACTCATTAGCTGGGACCCGATAAATTTGTGGATCCTCAAATCATCCACTATCATATCAGACTTGGGCGTGAAGGTGCCATAGGGGTTCCTTCATATGTGGATGATGTAAAGGTCATGGACAAGGACAAAGGTCATCTGAGGTATGTTCCAGTTCCAATTTGGTTAGGTTTTCGTTTTTGAATCTCCTTCGAAAAGTTTAAAGAGACATGAAAAATGAAAAAAACTAAAAAATTAAAAATATTTGAAATTGCAGGAATAGCTTAAAAGTGAAGACTAAGCCGTAGAATTCCTCAAGTTAACTTGCAAACAGAAGAATGGACGAAAACGAAGAAAACGCAGTTTCAACGATACGAATCTCCATGCAGTTACATGTAGTAGTAAAGTGTACGAAAGCGACACTAATGACTAAAACCTCCGATCCTGTCCTTGTTAGGTTTGCATTTGGTCGTTCAATTGCAGGTTGTAAGGTCCTATCCTTGTTACAGACATGCCAAATCTGATTTTTGATGATTTTTTTTCGATTTTTCTGATTAGCAAATCACTGATAGTGCCTTTAAGTCCTATTTAACCATTATAATGCTTGGGTGTCCGATACTCGATAATATTTCGGATCTATCGAGAGCACTTTTTGGATTTTTTTCGCGTTAAGTGTGGTGGTAGACAGTGATGAATATGAAATCTCTTTGAAATTTTGAGCGTCATAGTCCATTTCGTTTCCCCCTAGAGCAATTGGAACTTTAGGGGGGGTCACCATCAATAGTGCCCGCCCAAGTGAACGACTTGTTTGAAGAGGGTCACAGATTAGTATGGAGCCCTCCAAACTTTGAAATACTATCTATGGTAATATTTGGTGAGAATTTCAAATCTGGCATCAGGAGGTTCATAGCGTGTTTACTTTTTAGATTTTACTTAGGCCTAAATATGCGCCTTTGTTCATTTTGGGGCCAAATCTGGGGGTAATAACTCAAAGTAAGAATATTTTTATTGTCCATCTTGTGGTCAATCAGAGGTACATATAAACGTTTAAAAACCAATTAACCATCATTATTACAGCCATTAGAAAAGTATAAATGAAGTACAAACAAAGCCCCGTGAAAATGGGGAATTGTACTTTTTTGACACAGGTTTTGACCCCCCTGAAAACCAAGGTTGACATTCGACACCGCCCCTCTGTTCAGATATGTTGAAGATATATCATTAAACACTTTCCCTGAAAAACTAGCTTGTCTTTATTTTTCACAACAAAATCACACTCAAAGTTACCACACAAAGATAAGTGACCCCGAGGTCATAGTACATGCACAGCGTATATCACCATTATACAGTCTCTGGGATAATCTCCCCCTGCGGGTTCGGGGTTAAGATTGGCCCGATGTGTTTCCTCCCTGCATGTCCTAAGAAGAGGCGACTAAAAGGGGCCCCCTGCGGGTTGGGGTGAGAATTGATCCGCTGTGTTTCCCGCATGTCGTAAGAGGCACTAAATGGGACACCTCGTCCAATTAAACCTGACTGCTTGCTCCAACATGATATTCGATGAACTTTGTATGCAGTGAAACCGTTTTAGATCTCTGAGATTGTTTTTTTTTAATTTGTGTCAATTTTTTTATTTTTTTTCAATGTATTTTTCAGCATAACATATCGTACTTGACAAAATGATAATACAGTATATTGAATTCATAATACCTAAAGTATAAATTGCAAACTGTGCAAAATGAGCATTTGAGGGATAGATTTGCTAGGACCAGTAATGACAACCCTATAGGGCTTATCGATTATTGCTTGCCCTGTAAACCATACAATAAAATATACTCAATATTACAGTAATGACACAAGTAGGGGAGGATATAAAATATGCGTACATTGGTAAATATAACATAACAAGAACAAACAAAACAAACATTCTAATGCTACACAAACACTTACGGGAATAAAGGATCGGGAATGGACAGGACAAGACTTTTCAACCTGTTCTTGTGCTGAGGTATTAGTACTAAACTATCGCAAATGAGGAAGCAGAGGTAAAGCGGTACCGAGGTAGAGAAAAAAAGTAGGAGTAGAGATGAAATGAAAATGAAGAATAAGTGAGGAAGAAAAAGGACGTGGGAAATTATTAAGAATTGTACTGGTGATGAAATGTTTTTTTGAGTTGAGCTTTAAAAGTATTTTTGTTTGTAATTGTTTTTATGGATTCGGAAGATCATTCCATAAGTTTTGGGCCGTGATACTGAATAAAGTGTTTTTCAGAAGAAGATTTTGGGAGGGGAAGATGAAGTTTGTCGCTTGTCTGGTGTTTTCGGCTGTGGATTTTGTCTGTTAGTGATAAGTAATTGCTAAAGTTCGGATGTAAAGGATTGTTGTGATAGTCAATCATGAAGACGCGTTTGAAGTGGTTAAGGTGCTCTAATGTAAATTTTTTTTCATAGTGAATAATGCAAAGTGTGAGTTCTAGGGGGTGAGTTTTGTGATAGTGCGAATGGCCCATTTCTGTGTATGTTTAGTTTGGTGAGTCGTAAATGATAGTTGGAGGCCCAGATTATATTACAGTAGCTAATTGTATGGGATAACTAGTGTGTTGTAAAGTAATTTTAAAGGTGTGGTCTGGAAGTGGTTTTAACTCTGTAATTGTACCAATTGCGTGAAACGCTTTGGTAGCAGATTGATGTGTTTCATATCCATGTTAGTTTTCGTCTCTTGTGATGCCAAGAAAGTTGGTTGAGTGTAAACCTGGGAGATTGTCTGGTGATCTCTATTGTTAATGTTTGATTGTGAATGGTGTTGTGTTAGAGAAAAGGCAGGTAGTTATTTTTGAAACATTGGCGAGAAAGTTTGTTTGCCCCAAAAAACCCAGTCATGATTTTGCGAGTTCGTGCGTTCATTGCTGTTAAAGAGCGAATTAATGTTAGGGTTTGAGAGAAACTGTTTGTGTCCCATCTGCAATAGATTAGTTTTAGTGTTTTAGAAGATGTTTTGCAGTCATTCAGTAATGAAAAGTCGGGGTCCAAGGATTGAGCCTTGGGGTACACGCCAACTGGGATAGGTTTGATGGATGATGCTGTGGAGTGTACGTACCCTTAATTGTGAGCGGTTGGTTAGGTAACTCATGAACCACTCCAAAGCTACTCCACGTACCACCGTAATGATAAAGCTGTGAAGAGAGTGTTTGGTGGCTGTGTCGAAGCCTGGAGATATCCAGGATACTCCCTGGTGTGTGAAGTTTATTTGTGTGCAAAGGTTGAGGTGGTTTTTAGTTCAAGGAGTGGCCATTACTTTGTTCGTTTGGGCCTAAAACCGTATTGTTCATCGACATAAATGGTTTGGTGTTTATTGAAGAATGTAGACAACGTGTGTACATTATTTTTTCAAGTAGTTTTTGAAAAAGAGGAAGAACAGAAATAGGCCCGTAATTTGCATGTTTATTGTGCTCTTTGTTTTTATAAATATGAAAACTTTGGCTGATTTTGAGGTGGTCTGGGAATTTCCGGTGAGAAGTGATTGGTTAATATGTGCTCAAGGTGATATGAGTTAATCATCTGATTTGTTAGCAATCCCGGATCTATCTTATCGGTACCTTCACTTTTATACAGGTGTTAGTAGGTGGCGAATTTTGTGCATTTCATCCTACCGTGACTGGATTCAGGTAAAATTGAGTTAATTATTTTTTGGAAGGTGTTTTTTATTAATGGGTTATTTGGATGTGGAATATGTGCTAGCCAAGTTTTTGCCCAGGTTAGTGAAGATCGTTGATGCCGTTAGCTATATCAAGCGGGTCAGTTAGCTGCTTATTATTATGATTGAAATGGTCAGGGATTTAGTGGATACCTTCCTGCCTAAATGTTGTTGAGGATGTCCATGTTTTGGTAGATCATTTTTTAAGTTCTGAATTTTGTTTTCGTGTTGTGTTTTTTCTTTTTTCTTGGCAATACGAATCGTGTGAGTTAATTTTTGTTTTTGTATTGTTTGTATTGTTGTTTGGGTTTGCTGGTGTGTTTTTCTCATCGTAATGTTTTGTTAGAGGCCGTGCTTTGTGTTTGATTGGACTTTGAAATTGCTGTTGTCATCCCGGGCTGTCTTTGGTTACGATTTTTTATGGTCTTCTTTGAAAGGGTGAATGATTCGTTGTAATGTTTGGTATAAGGTTGTTTGATGAAGTTGCTGTACGCGTTGTTAGGGTCATTTTCTGTATATATGTTCCCATGATGCAGTGTTGAGTCTACGGTTAAATGTGCGAATGTTGTGATCTCTGTAGTCACTTTTATTGATTGTTGTTTTTTTAGTATGCTTATGCTTAAGAGATGTAATGAGGAATATTGGGAAGTGATCTGTAGTGTCTGTGACAAATATCCCTGGTGTGGAGTCTGTGTCAGTGGAGTTGGTGATAATGTTATCAATGAGCGTGGCTGTGTTATGCGTAATTCTTGTAGGTCTGTTAATTTTGGGGATATAAGAGTTTGCAAGTGATGTGTTAATAAAGTCATTAATGTGTGGATGAGTGGAATAATTGAGAAGATTGATATTAAAGTCACCGACAATATAGACATCGCGGTTAGTTTTATTTAGTTCAGTGAGAAGCTGCTCGAAGCTGTTGTTAAAATTTTGGACTGTGTGTTCATGCAGTCTGTAAGTAACTCCGACAGTTATGTATTTAGGTCTATTGTTGGTGTTAATGGTGAGATCGATGAAAAGTGAGTCAAATTCTGGTCCTGGTGTTAGTGTCGATATTTTGTATATGGTGATTTTGTTTATGTAAAGACAAACTCCCCTTCCTCTGCCAGTGAGAGGTCCTGGAATGTACGTGTAGCCATTAAAGTGAGGTGGTGACTTGGTGTCAGTAAGCCATGTTTCTGAAAATGCTAAGACAGTGAAAGAATGGTTGAGGTGATCAAGGTAGTTAGTGATTTCTTCATATGATTTTGTGATACTACGACAGTTGAAATGGAATATGGAAAATGAGTCATTGCTTGATGGTTTTATTAGTGTGTTGAAGCTGTCGTCAGTGTGATAGCGGGAGTCAGAACCAGAATTGTTTGTGGGTGTGATGAAGGATGGGTGGTCACATGTTTGAGATGATATGGGGTCTGTAAGTAACGGGTTGATGCAAAGGGAATTAAGTTTGATGATGTTCAATTTAGTGTTGGTAAAAAATTCAATTAGTGATGCGCGAAAGTCTTCGTCGTGAAGCTGGTGGTTAAATGGCAGTTCGTATATTGCAGGGCATGGCATACTGAAAAGGATAAATCAAAGGAAAAAGGTAGCGAAAGGGGTTAAAAGAGAGAGAATAAGAGAAAGAGAGGGAGAGAGAGAAGGGAAGATAGGAGAGGGGGATTTGATATATGGGGATGATGATGTATGTTGAAAAAAAAGAAATGTAGAGAGAGCAATGAGAAACGGTAGAAGAAATGATACAAGACCGTATATGGGACAAGATGGTTGACAAGTCAGACACGACTGAAAGCACTACTAACAAACACCGAGTAATACAACACGGGGCTAGAAATACAAAGGATTTTTTATACAAACCTTAAGTATAGCATTGTAAACAAAATTGGGTTACTTAAATACTTATTACAAAAAGGAGTTAATTAAGATATAAAATGATTACTGTGAAGTGGTGAGCGGAGCATAATGGGTTGCTCAACAAAATCACAAGTATGAGTAGGTGAATAATGAGCGGTTAACGTTTTTCAGCGTAAGTCGTCATTCATGTATTAAATAAGTTGAAATTAAATACTGAATGATAGCTTAAGTGATAAAAAAACTATTCAAAACGAGCAATGAATCAAATAATACACCAATTAGAACATGCGCGAATACTAAGATATGAATACATAAACAGGAAACGCCTATATATAAAAATAAATTGAACATAGCAAATAATATGAAACATTATACTCCAGATATTGTAGGCATGACGATTTAACTCACACACAACATGAAAGAATTACTAATGCCAGGAGTAATAATTATATAACGGGAGTAAAATTAAATATACCGAACCCATGCAAAAGAAGACAATGATGTTATATGGAATTACTAATTAAGGTGAGTAAATCAAGACGACTTACGTGTCATTTCATTTCGTTTGTGTGGCCATGGGTAGGACAAAATTTAACCGATCCTCAATAGCACCCACATCCAACAACTGATATTGTGGCTGATTGTTTGTATCTAATTGACAATATGTGTGTTATACAGCACCCAAACTACTAATATTCCTTGCATATTAAAAATGTCAGCGACCAGCACTGACACTGGTTTTGAATGGGCTTCACCCCTTGGTGTTTCTACACCAATCCTATATATGTTTCCTTTTTGTTATACATGACCAATTATTTTTTGCGAAAGTGTCCATCCTAGTTAGTAGATGACACTTCCGCAAAAATAATGTCATGTATAACAGAAAGACAACAATGGATAATGTTGAATGGGAAGAGGGCTAGACGTTTATGCTTTAGATATACGTCTAGCCCGTTTCCTTTCATCGTGTATATATTGGGTTCGCTTTTGTTTGAACTGCCCACTATTTTTGCGGAAGTGGCTTGAGGTCTACTATTTTTGCGGAAGTGGCTTCTGGCTTCTTCAAACAAAAGAAATGTACTAGCAGTCTAACAAAGAAGTATACTATAGGAATGGTGTTTCTTCTACACCGTCTGCCATTGTTTTGGGAGGGATTATTAAATTTTAATCGCATTAAGGACACCTGCAATGATCTAATTACTCGCTTGAAATAAAAGGAGATAGTTACGAGACAAACATAAAAGTCTGTCATGGCTGAAGGCCACAGCGATTGTCTTGTTATTAGTGTGGCGGTAAAGCGGTCTTATATTCAAATATGAAAGTTGTGTGGTGTGTATACAGAATGCATTTTCTGTGGGTCAAAGGTGAATTCCAGAGACATTACTGTCAACAATTCTTTGAGTCATAGTTATAGTAGATTTTCAACCCATCGTTTCACCTCTATATTTACCTAAGGATGGGCATTGAATGAGGGCATGTGCTGTGTTGGAAATTAAAATCGGGAGTAAAATTCCAAGCTAATCTATTGAACCAGTAGTCCGATCGCATTTGTAGCTACAAATAAGACATAGCTCTCAAACATTCGGTCTAATCGTATTTTGCTTCAGTGGTATTCAATGTAACAGGTGAGTTGAATGTTACTAGACTTATGACCCGGGTTTTGGATACGAATGGAACACAAAGCCTTTGAAAATGATGCACCATTAAAAGCCAGACTCTCCATTCGTTCATGAACAACAGGTGAATCGGGCCTCATGTTTTCTTTTTCTGTGGCCCCTATCCCAACTAATCGACTCTGTCCAAAACTTTTCCTCTGGTGAACGATGGTTGAATCTACTTAGAAGACAATGTTAGGGGATACCACCGATGGAGCGTGGGATCATTCATTACTAAATAATAAGTTTATTACTAAACAGAGATGTTACATAATTAAACAGGAACACACCTTAAATTAATTTATCATGTAGCTGCGAATGTATTTTTTGGAACGCGTCTTTTCTTTTTTTTTTTGCTTTTCCCACTCTCTACTCATTCATTTATATAAATCTTTTGGTGTCGCTGTGAGTAATATTGAAAACGCATTGGATTTGGATTGGCCTTTTGTGTTCAATACATATCATAAACTGAATGCCCAAAGACAGAATACCTTCGGTAGATTAACGGCTGCCCGCTCTGGACTGATCTTGCTGATAGACTCGTACACATGCGAATAATACAAGCCTTAGGGCATCTGGTGGTTTTATTTAAGAAAATAGTTTAACCCCCTCCTTATGTTCCTATAATGGTTAAAAGTATAAGAAAACAATAGGTATCCAAACTGGTACTGCATCGTTAAATAATCGCATTTAATTCTTTGCACGACGTATATGCAAGATAAACGGCTTAAAACAGACCATTCGCGAATATAATAGTCCTCTGGAGCTGTGTTTCGCTTGCTAGTTTCTGACATGTCTCGCCTGCGGCTCGACATGGTCAGAAACTAGCAAGCTCAACCCAGCTCCAGAGGACTATTATATTCGCGAATGGTCTGCTTTACGCCCTTTATACATGGATAGCGGGCTGCCACACAGTTGAATGGTCGCCGAGCGAAACAACAGGAAGTTGGTTTTTGACCTATAAAATATGGCGGAAACAATGCATACACCTGCTGGTGCACATATTCCACACAGATGTTCTATTGTTGGACAAGGTGTATGCATTGTTTCCCGCCATATTGTATAGGTCAAAAACCAACTTCCTGATGTTTCAATCGACGACTCTAACCCGCTATCCATGTGTAGAGGTCAGTGGATACAACGCACAAAGATGACGAGACCAACTGTGCGGAAGATGTCAACCAGGACACGGGTGCATTGCTCCCCAAGGAAATCAGATGGAAGGATGGGATGGATACAGTACAGAAGCAAGGTTGTCAATAAAGATAACGTGTATAGGATTAACCCTTATTTAGACGATATATCTGAAGATTCATAAAAATATGAAGGTGTTACGATAACGAAATGCAACTTTAAATGATAGTACTACTTCTACAAGTACTGTTTCCATCGTGAACAGCGTTGTAAATAGTCCATCGCTAGAACCCATAGGACCTTGCACAAGAGTCTGCACAAAATGTTTTGATGGTTTCTAGGTAATTGACCTGACCCCAAATCCTGATAATGCAACTTTGTCATCCTTGAGCATTTTTGGACTAGGGGAATAATTTGACGGGTAAAATTTGTAAATGTTTCTTACGGGGTTAAAAAGCGTACACATACGTTCCTCTGGTTCTATATATATTAACAAGAAGGTATATTTTGCTATACCTGGGACAGTTTTAACGCAATAGATTTAAAATGGCATCCTGTGGTAACATTTTTGAATGCACAGATTCTTCTCAAAATGGGCTCAAATTCTTCATGCAATGGGATATTAATGTCAAATACATTATGTATTCTGTTTAACTATTAGTGTATGGGGGGATATTGATAGTGCCCACAGGGTCTATGGGGGGGGGGAGTACTTAAGCCTCTGCTAAATACCTTTGAACTGATTAACATAAAGTAAATGTATGTTACATATTCCCATACAAAGAATTTGAAACAGAAGAAATATTTACCCCATCATGACCATGAACAGTTTTTGTCCTGTAGAACAAATACAAAAGGTTTTAGATATAGCAAACTATATACATTTTCATCTCCCTGGCTTGAAAAGCAGAGAGAGAATATTGCGAGGGTGTGCATGTCCGTATGTGTATGTGTGTTGCAGTTTGGTTAGCTTTTCTATCAAAGTTAGGTTTTCGTTTTTCATGTCTCCTTCGAAAAGTTGAAGTCCGATTGAAACCAGACTTGGGGTTAAGGTGCAATAGGGGTTCCTTTATATGTGCATGGTGTCAAAGCTCAAAGGTCACCTAAATTATTAACCTTTTTACAAAAAAAAAATAGATCTGAAACAAATGATGTGGGGAATACAAAAATAGACAGATGAGAAAACAATAGACAGATGGAGGACATAATAGACAAGTAACTGGTGGGAACCGCCTTCATAGGACGCTGTTGTTCATGACACCAGCTGTAAGAAATTCAAATAGTTTTTATCTGCAGAGAAATCGGAACATTTCGCTGATTTTGCAATTTCATCCAGGATGTAGCAACAGTTCACCGCGCGGTAACAGTTCCAAAAACAGACTGTTCCGGCTCTGTGTCGAACTTTGTTAACTAATAATCAGGAAGAGTTTGCCAAGATGCCCAGACTTTAACAATTTACAAACCAACTGAACTCATTAGGGTCACTGTTAAAGGTCCCAGAAATGAGATGATAAACTATTCCACACCTTTGTGGACAATTTCCATTGCAATAACAGGGCCAAAAAAGAAGACGACGCAGTGAACATCATTTTGTGAAACTATTGATTATCAGTCAGTGTCATAATAGATACATCCCAGTCACCTGGAATTTTCTTATTACTCTCTGTGAAAATCAATGGTACCACAAAAGATGTCATCACCAACCCAACTTATTGAAATGCTTTCTGGTCCCACTCCTTTGTAGACTTGACACAAAACCACATCAATTCTATTTGCATTTCTGGGACCTTTAAAGAAAATTCTACAGCCAGACCCCCGGAAAGTCTGAGACAACTCCCCGATCGCATCGCATAATTTTTAACGATACAAACACAAAAAGGCAAAAACTCCATCAAAATATATGCCCCCCTAAAACAAAACGGACCTAAACAAAAAAAAAAAAACATACCACGAGTACAATGGCGGAACCAGAGACGACCAGAACCCAATTGCTTGTGTCTCCAAGGATGTCATGTTTGCATGATGAACTGATTTCTACAAAACGTAATAGGTACGAAGCTGTTGTTAATAAAGATAACTTGTGCATATCAATGCATTGGGGAAAACCCTAATTTGGGTATATAAATCTAAAGATCAAAAAACAAATGATGGTGTTAAGAAAACAAAGCACGGAAAATTAATTTGCACAGTGTAACCTATTACGATATTGCTATTGTCTAGTTAGCCCAAGTGGAGGAGTGGTAACAATAAGTTTTTCGTCCATTGCAAGCGGCAGCTCAAATTGCTACATACGCAATCACTAAACATTCAAAAATGCTCAATACTTATACTTATAACATTGTCAAAAGCTCTCAACATATAGTTCATAAAAGTATAAAAGTTCACATTTATTGTTCCAAAAAGCAATTAAAGGGTAACGTTTTTAGCAAAATAGGCTCTTGTGCAGTTTGTATTAATTTGCTTTCAGTCAATTATCAAGTTTGTAGATTTGTTACCATTTTTGAAATGGGTCAAAATATATTTCTTAATATTATTCTAACTAGTCGGGTACTGACATACTCGATAATCTGTGACCTTTGACACTGAGCATAATGTGCTCATTTGATGACTACCTACTAACCATTGGAGCGGTGTGAAAGCATATATATGGTTTACTTCTACCCGAACCTTTGCAGTGTTCCGTGTATAATCGGACACTGATACAAATTTCCGCGATCTGTGGTACGCTTCGTACACGGTGAAAGTCGTGTTATATGTTACAACACACACGACTTCTTGTATTAAGGTATTAAGTCTGTGACAAGAACTGCTTCAGCCTTTTCAATGCTGATGTGAGTGCAAAATGAAATGCCCTAACTTACCTGAGTGTATTGTAGGGGTATATGTTTGTTTATTTAATGGCAATAATTTAGCTTTGGCATAATTTCAGCTTGGGGAAGAGCAGCTGGTTATTTCCTGGCAGTGCATCATTGGTTGATGCTGTGCTGCTTGCCATTTAGCCTGCATTTCAGAATATGTATAAAATCTATAGGCTTGTCCAATTGAAGGTTGTGGGTTCGAGTTTCCGCTGCGGGGTTCAACGTGTTGCGCACTTAATTGGGCAAAGCACTTTAAATTTACCTTCCTCTCTCTACCCAAAGGTGAATTGTGGAGCTGTCGGGGAATGTTACAATCTAAGTACGCAAGCAGCTCTTTGAGTTGACCCAGTTTGAAGCGAAACATTCTGATGATTTTCCCTATAACATGGTTTGAGGAATACCCAAAAGAAAATTTTATCATAGACTACAAGTATAGTAGGACTCGACTCTATGGACTTCTGAATATTGTTTATATTGTTAAATATTATTTGAAATACCTTTAAAATTTAAAAGGTTGTCATGGACCATAACTAAAAAGGTTCCGGCTGACAAAAAAGTTGTCTGGCAACGAAATTTACGACGGTTCAAGAATTATGTACACGAAGAAAGACATTTTAAAAGTGATTGTTTTCTCTTTATGTTTTTCCAGCTTTGTTTTTTTAGAAAACAACCCCCCGCATGGCACCACCAATGAAAGACAATTTGGTAAAAACTCTTGAAGCTCTACGTTATGTTGGTCCCGTGAGCTACGCACATGTATCGAAAAGGCTTTAGATACATGGCACACACAGCAACGCAACTGCCGTGCCGGCCTCCAACCATGCCTTAATCACCAGCAACCCAACCCGTGTCCTGTCAAAAAGAAACAACCCAACCCAGGCAAAATGTTCATGTGTTCAACTGCGTTGCTTGGGGAGCTGCCATAGAAAGCGTGTGCTATCCTCACTCAGCAAAAATATCTATTGTATGGTCGAATGTGAAACCCCACCTTACTTGACAAATGGACCATCGAATTACCAAGCGTTTTGTAACACGCTTTACCAGATGATAATCAATCCAACACATTTCGCTGAGTTTTTGACCCTGCAAGCCTCTTCAAGATTCATGATGGGTTTTGGATTTCCACCACAATACCAAGGACATCTATGATGTTATTAAAGAGGTATTTATAATTCTATTATTTTGTACGGATTCTGCAAATGAAGCGGGTTTTCCTCTCCTCGCCATTGGGTAAATAATCTCTGCTTTTCACATACTATACTAAAAACTTCTAAATGAAAATATTGAATGTGTAATTAATAATAGTCATTTAATTATTTTAAAAAAATATTGTTGGTTTGAAATGTTTAGCTCTCAAGAAGTCCTCGTATGTTCAGAAGGTCAGGGGGTGTTCACAGACCACATGTCAAATCTGACTGTTGTTCAACACAAATCAACAAACGCCACCTGGCTTGAGGGGGGGTGTGGGGATGGTTGGGGGGGGTGTCTGGCTCCCTCGATCCACCTTACATAACCATAAAAAACCTGAGATTTCTGTACCATTCAAGTCTTTGTATTTTTTCTTCTCACATTCTCATCTCATCCTCAACATTAGTCACATCAACAACTATTTTTTTTTTTTTTTTTTTTTTTCATTACGATGGGCTACAAACTAAACTGGTGGTTTCTTTACGGTTACCGGAAATATATTTTTACATGGTGCTATTTTATACACACAATTGCCGCTGACATCAAATGATATGTCGGATTTAAATGAATTTTGGAAGGTGCAAACGAGATATTTCAAGTCATCCTATTTATTGTGATTTCGTCTAGATAGACAACTCAAATAGCTTCCGTACTTTTGTTTCGCTACAGACATAACTTAAAATGTTGATTTGTATATGATTATATTTTTAAAGACACATAGGCTGTGAATTTCATATTTGCCCTATAGAAAATATTTGAAATTTTAAAAACAATTTTTTGTAGCAAAGAAAAGTTCTCACATGGGGATATATTTGATAGAAAGCTTTACAAATACCACCATGGAAAAATCAGAATTTTTCACATTTTTAACGGTCTTATTGAAATCTCTTTTGCAACCTTTAAGAATGTTGTAATTGTCATCCTTGGCTTAGTAGATAAAAATAAATGTTGTAATCGGACGGGCATCTTTAACACGCCCTGTGTTTTGAAAAGAAATCTTCCTTCAACACAGATCTTGGTGACACCTCTGTTCTTGCAGGCACTTGGCACTATTAAAAGAACTTGTGGGTAGTTTTATTACATGATTTCACAGCAACAGCCAACACATCTCCCGCTGGCATGATGACAACACCAACATCAGTTCACGCACTACTGCCAATTGAAAACACGGACATTTAGTTCGAATTTCCCAGACAACTCCGAAGACCGTTAGAATTTTTTGTCAAAAATGGTTCCTTTTCTATATAACACCTAAAACCGGTATACAGTGTCTCAAAAAGAACGTTACCCTCCAAAAACGACGTACGGCAAATTTTACTTACTTAATTAATTCTTATCCTTGTTTTTAGCTTTATATTATGAAATATTACTTTCTGAACATATGGTGAAAACAAGAAAGAAAACGGTGAAAAAAATAAAACCGCACAAGGACTATTTCGCTAAAAATGATGCAAACCTACTTTGGTCCACGGCTAGCATTAGCAGAGAAACCATGGATGCAAATATCCCCGACATAAAAGTTTTAAGACCCTCCTGGCCAATTATACTCTCAAATTCCAGTCCATTGAGGGTTTTAGAGTTTATTGTTCAGTTCTCTACGAACTGCAGAGCATTATTTTGCGGGCTGAATTGTCCTTTTCTTTGACGAACACATTTCGCTCTCCTTGCACCTTTTTAGATCTTGCCATGCTACAGATTTTTTTCTCTACTCCCCTGATTGGCCCTCTTCCTGGGAACCCTACATTGATGGAAAAACGTGACCCATCACGATGAACGTGGTCCCTTAAAACCCAAGATCAGTTCAGTAGAATATGCCATTGTAGACTAGACGCCAATGCCATATTTTGAAATTTAAAGTGGTGCTTTAACCAAATTTCATATTTGCAATATTATGGGAGACGGGGGTGAGGGATTTTAGGTCACTCTTACTTCATTCTGAAAAAAACAAATTAATGCATGTTTCAGGTGCGTTTTTTTAAGAGGGTCATTACATGTGACAAATTAATTATATCTGAGAACTATCGTGTGCTCAAAATCCATAAGAAAACAATGTACATGTCTCTTCTGCTATTGCCAGCCGTGGACAAAGTAGGTTTTGATCATTTTTAGGGAAATAGTTTGTTGTTTGGATTTTTTTCACCGTTTTTCTTTCCTTCTTGTTTTCAACCATATGTTCATAAGTACAATTTTCATAATATAAAAGCTAAAACGATGATAACATTGTTTTAAGTAAGCAAAAAATGGCCGTTTCTGTAGGGTAACGTTCTTTCTTTCTGATACACCCTGTGACAGAAAAACTTCTAAGCTGTCACGTATTTTCTTGTTTTAAATCCTTGTTATTAAACCCGGATATCAATTTTCACAGATGCCTACTAAAGTCTGTTGAAGAGCTCTCTTTGAACAATGGCAGTCATTACAATAACCCAGCGGGATGTTGTCGGCTGCTGGTGCTTGGATGGAAGGCTATCCGTAAGATGAAATTACCATTATTTCGTACTTATGACGTATTTGCATGTTTATCTAAATCACTTTTGATATTGCAACAATACTGTACGATCATTGGTGTTATCCCGCATTGACTAATACCAACGATTACCGAACATGTCGCCAATGAACTATAGCTCCACTGATGTGCGTGTAAGTCTGTTCACGATGGTCTCAACGTGTAGAATGTGTTTGACGGTAATTCTTGTGGTACTAGGCGATGGCTATGGTCCTCTTCTGATGTTATGCGTGTTTCATGTTCATTATTTTATTTTTATTATTTTTGTAATTTATGTATTTGTTGTAGGGTATGAGCCATGCCCTTCTGCGCTGTCGATTCGTAATCCCTATCACGGGAGGAGAGCAAAACCAAGCGTAAATTCATAATAAATTATTAAAATCATATAACTATCTGTTGCCCCAAATAAAACTTGCACATTTTAAAATGTCACTTCAATTTATTCCCCCCAATATCAGTGACCAATAGATACGCTAGACGCTTGAGATTCAATTACCGGCCCGGTGTGCGGTTAGAAAAAAACTTCAGATTCCTTTTCATCTAGGAGTGCAGAACCATTGTTATATTGTCTCGCGATTGAATAGACTCAGCTGTTACCACCTCTCCGATTTAGACGAAGTCTTTTTTAATGACGTAAGCGAAAAATACTTATCCTCATTCGCAAATAAATAAATCTTGAGCTTCTATAGTGCGTGTTCAATTAACTTTGTCCATGTTTTTCATCATTTATTCGAAAAGGAAGAAAGACAAACAAACATCATGCCAGAATGTTGCTTGGCAAGCTTTGACGTAACAACTTTGTGCAGAATTAAAATCCGTAACTTATTGCTTAACTTCATTTGTATTCAATTTACCGCGCTTTCAGAAGAAAACTTAGGGTCAACGACCTATATCATAATGTAAACTGGTTAGTTATTGTGAAAGAGGACGGGTATTTTGTTACTCAACCCGAATCGTGGAGGTGATAACACCTGGCTATAACAATGGCTCCGCATACCGGGCCCATTGTAACATCTTTAGTTAATGGTTTGCTGAAGTCTATACATATCCATTGGTCACTGATATTATGAAAGAGAAATTGATGTGACATTTTATTCATTTTTAAGAAAATGTGCAAGTTTTATTTGGGGCAACAGACCGTTATGTCATGTTAATAATTTATCAATAATTTTACACCGGGTTTTGTCTTCTCACTTTGAATGGACTACGGAATTTGTTATGCAGCTTGTTATTTGGTCTACGCCCCATAGTCTATTGTAAGGTGCTCTGTTTTCTGTAGAGCACCATATAAATATAATTTATTTTTATTAATCAGTCATTGCAGACATTGCAGTCATTGCAAAAAAACCCTTTTCCGATGATAAAACAACTTGAGTATTTTAAATGAATTTTTCATAATTAAATTTGTGTTCGTGACCTTAAAAAGGCCCGTCAATTTGTAATGACAAATTAATAGTTATTGAATGATCAATCATTATATAACATGTCTTCTGAATGACAAATTAAAGATCAATTACTGGTAATTGGCATTCGTCATTTTAGTAACCTACGTGGCTAACTCTTAGTGATTAACTAATCGTTTAACTTGTCATTCATTCATATGACATATCAAATGACTAATTGATTTGTTATAACAAAATTTGATAGGCCTATTTTGAGGTATTGAACACTGATTTAATTAGCAAAATTAATTTAAAAAATATAAATTGTTGTTTATTCATTCAGAAATACATTCTTAACATTGGTATTTAAAATAAATATTTCAGATAGATAATAATTTATAATTTGTCAAATTAGACCACATTTTGACAAAATAATCTTTTAGTTAAAATCTCCAAATAACCAATACTTAAAAGTTAAAATAATTTAGTTTTTGTAATCAATTCTAGTATTTCGTTTTTGCCTGTAATGCTGCAGACATCAGCAATTCGCAACAGACTCTCTCACATGAAAGTCGAGGAATCGGATATTGATGACGACACGAGGAATCATTACTTTGTCGTTATTGATCAACTCGTGACCTTCCTAAAGGACCTTAATCACTTCACAGAAGGGCAAGCAGATGGCATTAAGGATAAATTAAATGAGGTAATTGTAAAAACCAAAAATGAAGCAGTAATGTAAAAGCAAAAACGTAAACATATATTTTTCCGATTGATTTACGTATGTACTTTATTTCCAAAAAATTTTAGCCCTGCATATGTCAAGTTTGAGTAAGACGTACGAACATGATGAATCGAGCGTTTTTAATACTTTTTTTGTAAATTTTATTTTAAAATATTGTTTTCAAAATGTTTGAAAAAAACAATCATATACATGGCGGCCTACATCGGGCCAACGTTTTTGGATGAGAAACTTTCGTAGATTGGCCAGGGATCCTAATAAATCGGATACGCTACCTCGATCAAGAGAGTGGAGGCATCCGGCTTGAAATCATGTAGTTTATCGATCGACTGGCGTACGTGCACGGTTTATTTACGTCATTGTTTGGAATGACGTCCATCCCTGGTTCACGTCATACAGCTGATTAGGTACATCTTCGAAATTGGCCTCTGGGGGCGCTATTCCTCATAATCATCTTCGGGCATTGTAACACGGTTTTTTCCGCCTGATGTGGTAGGTTGGACCGTTCTTGGCACGGCCTTTGGCACGACCTTGGCTTGCCGATTGCATGTCCCTGATCATTGCCGATATTGCTAAAGGTACAGTCACACATAAGACAGCTCCCGACCCACCTCTCCCCAACTACAAAAACCACATTTCCTTTCACAATCGGCTATAGACTTGTTTCAAACTTGTTCAAAATTTACAATTTTTATCATCCTGCGTTTTTCCCGCTAGTAGGCAACCATCATCATAAAATGTTTAATCTGGCGGACGCCACTTGTTCACTCATCCGCGATAGTCCGCAGACTTAACCAACGACAAGCAAAAGTTTGTGTTTTTGCTGTCAGCAGAGTGCAAGTGGGTGACTTTTTCTTCCTGTGGTCACCGATGTCATCGCCGATTTTACATGTCCAATTGGCTTGTATTGTCTTTCTCACTTGGAGCAGAGTCAGTTGTGCCGACCACTTTCCAACTCATCAACCACTCATGATGCGCGCGCGCCAACTCATCGGCTACCGCTTCCAACAGCTTATGTGTTTCATGCCCCACCTTCCCGATTCAAAAACCCGCCACCGATTGTTTTTTTTTAAGCTGCAAAAAGGTGTGGTTTTTGCAAATTCGCCACGTGCTCCCGACCACGCCGGGGGGGGGGCACTCAACTATAATGATATACACATGCGTGACAAAAAACGCGTGGAAAAGGGGTGTTTTTGTTTAGTGTCGGGCCCGTCACGCGCGTGACGCGTTTAGGGTTATCAAAAGCGCCGATTTTCATGAAAAAGGGCGTTTTTTAAATTTGGTCAAACAGTTTATGGGTACATTTCTTTTAATCATGTCTACCCAGGGGGCGCGCCAGGGGTGGCGGGGGGGGCGGCCGCCCCCCTGGATTTTTCAAAATTTAGGAAAAAACAGGTGTTTTTGCGCAAAAATTAGGTTTTTTTAACCAAATTAGTTCATTTTGTACTGTTTTGTCCCCCCTATGAATGTTTTCCCCTCCTATTTTTTTACCCTGGCGCCGCCCCTGTTCGTACCTACTGTCGCTCCTATTCGTCCGAAAAACACTTCCTGCTGTAATATTTTTTGTGTGGTAATCTGAAACTTTCTTACGTCCATTAAGCACCAATCCAGAGTACATCGATCCTGAAAACATACAAAGAACCTCCCTGACCTATCGCAATCGTTACTCGAGTTTATGTGTGTCGTTAGTATTGACACTGTGATGAACGCTGCGCTGTAGCCAGGATCGTCAATATAAGCGGTCACAATATGCATTTGAGACTTGCGTGTGAATCGTGCTTACAAACAAAACAGACTCTGACAGCATCAAAGTTTGTAAAGTTGATGGAATGATAGACGCACGGGCAGGCGTACGGGAGTAACAGAATACACCATTTGTTAGCTTGCGATTTTGTTAATTTTATTTAAATAGGATGTGAAATAGATGGACCACGTATACAAATTATTTTAGCAATAGATGTAAGATAAAAAGGTATTTTTAAATCAATTTAGTTCGGGCATGCCATGAAACTAAGCTGCAAAATTCTGCACCATTATCTTATTTCATCAGGCATTTTTAGTCCACCGCGGCCGCCATGTCCGCGGTGTTTTCCGATGGATTTGTACTGTTATTTGATTAGGCCTATACTTGGGAACGATGTGTTGAATTGGAAAGCATCATGAACTTGTTACTGAATCTAAATTTGATGTCAAACTCTGACATATTCATGGGCGTCTGGAGTGGAGATAAAAATCGGCGGAAATCCCAAGAATGGTCTTTGTCCCCGTCTTTGTCAACATACATAATGATCTTTTGTAACCCCCAAATCAAGCCTATTGTTGACATTCATGCAAAACTTGTTTAGGGAGTCATATTTAGACCATAACTTGTTTAGGGGTTCTAATTAGGACAAAACTTGTTTAGGGGGTAAATTTTTGGGGGAAAGCGCGCTAAAAACTTGTTTAGGGGGTAAATTTTTTGGAGAAAGCGCGCTAAAAACTTGTTTAGGGGGTAATTTTGCTCACAAAGAAAAACTCGTTTAGGGGGTGTTTCGAAAAAATTTGGTCACGCATGTGTACACTGTCATATCTGAGTGCCCCCCCCCCCCTGGCGACCACGCAAGACTGCGGAATACTATAAAGGACAGTCCCAGACCTTGCCAAAACTATACATGAAAAAAGAAAAAAATACAATTTTCGAAAAATGGCCAATCGGCGCCAGATTTGAGCAGTCTAGAAGTGGTTTTCTAGCAAAAATTCGGCTGTGCGACTGAGCCTTTACGATGTGCCATTGTTGACAGGATCTTGGCTTTCCGATCGCGTTCATTCCGATCATGGGCAACTTTGGCCCAACCTCGTATTTTTATCTAGGTCGGTGTGATCTTCTTGAAGGGTGTAACAGATGAATAACCTGAGCATATTTGTATGCATGGGGGGGGGCCTCACATTGGAAGGAAGTATGGGTATGTGCCGCCTATAAGACCCTCATTTTCAGGCTCTTTTTCCCCTCAGTAACCCCCATTTTAGGACCATATCAGTTCCAGAGACCCTACTTTTCATGTCCAAAGCCATTTTCTGCCAAACTTTCTTCAAAACTCCTCAACAAATAGCTGGAAATTGAGAGAAATCACAGCTTATTTTCTGAAATTTTCGGAAAACCTAGTTCCGGAGATCCCATTTTGGGCCTCAAATCAGCTCAGCAGCCTCATTTTCCGGGTGGCACATACCTACACAACCCCACAAAGTTTGAGAACAACACCCCGCGACACGTCCCCTCCCCGGTTGTATGCAACGTAAAGTCTTCACTCCACCAATCATTTTGGTATAGCTAGAAATGTTGATTATGTGGTTAAAAACCAAGGAATGGTCCACACAAATGTGCTTCAATTTTGTTCGAAAACCATTTTTTAGTTTTTACATATCTAGAGTGTTTACAACATGCTTAGAATACTCTGGAACAGATCTGAAGTGAGTCCAACGTTATCACAGATTAAATGCACCATCAGTGATTTGCTACATCAGAAAATCAGAGTTTTGCATGTCTTTATCTGGAAGAGTTATCCTAACATACCCTACAAGTGCGCAGTCTGAAATGGAGATTTATATCGTTGAACACTGCTGTTTTCTTCCTTTTCTGTACATCTTTCAGTTGCAAAAAATAACTTCTAAAAATTAATTCCATAGACTTATTCTTCGTTTTTAAGCTATTCCTGCAAATTTCAAATATTTTTACATTTTTGAGTGAATCACTGATAGTGGATTTAAGCGAAGCATGTCCAGTTACACTTAAAGGTGCAACGAGAGATTTTGAGACACTCAAATATTGTGTCAAAATAGTAATTTCATATAGATTAGACACTGAATAGATTTCTTACCTTGTATTTGGCTACAGAAATGTCTTAAAAGAGAAAAAAGTGATTTTGATTTGTTTATATTTCAATGTAAAACATAGGCTGAATTTTGTATTTGCTCCAAAACGAAATAAGAAATTTCACAACTTAATCCTTTCAGATGGGGATATTTTTTATGGAAAGCTTTACATCATGGCAAAAATCAGTACTTTTGATTTTTTAAGGGACACCTGATATGTGAAATCTCTCAATGCACCTTTAAAATTTCGCATCCCCCTCGCTTCCTTTCAAAAACTCCGCATTTTCCCCTGTTTGTATGAAATTTCTCTATTTAAAACTTCATATTCTCCCGTCTCTCCTTGTTGAACAAAAAACATAATATATTCCTATTATTGTTATTATGTTGTTGTTATTTATCATTATTATTAGTCATTTGTTACTTGAAATTTACTTTTTATTTATCATTGCTGTTATTTCTATTTTCTGTATTTCTATCTGTGTTTTATTATTTTTGTGGTCATTTTTATTGTGTCCTTTGTTTACTGTTCTTTTTATTTACATTATTATTTTGAAGCCGTTTTTGCACAGTGTTTTCATGCATGCGAGGACAATGAACAATACCATTCTTAAAATAATAGCGACGTAAGGGATTTCTATCAGTTCATATTATTCACAAAATGTAAGGGGAACAATGGCAATAACAACGTATATTTAATGAACTGTTTCATCAGATATGCACCAATCCAGTGACAGAAGAGATTGAAGAAAGAGTACGCCAACAGATGACTCTGTTCAGAGCAGCTTTCACTGCACTGGCACAACAACCCCACACCGTCGCTGCAACGAACAGAAATCCTGAAGGAAATCCACAAGTAGAAGGACCTGGTATTGAGGGTAGGTAAACTCAATGTCTAAAGAATGTATTTTGGGTATTTTTCAAGGATCAACCATGCAAGCTAGGGCGTCATTAAAGGAATTTCCACAGTACTGCTCATCATTTGAAATTTAAAAAGAAAAACAGCAACACGAGCAACTGATGAAGTATTATTCCACAATATCGTGAGCTGATAATTACAAGGTTCTAACCTTTCGGTTTTTGTGAAATAATAATATTTTTTATTTTGAAATTCGCATTTGCTAAGCTTTAAATGATTAGCTTAGATTTTCAAATGTAAATTTGTTTAAAGGTCCCACTCTCGGTAGCATTTCTTTTCTTTTGTTTTTGTGTACTTTAAACGTCCATACTTCAAAATAACCAAAATGTCAATTAGAACCTTGACATTCTCAGCTCACGACATTCCTTTTTGTAACTCCACAGGTTTGGACAGCGACAGAAGAAAAGAAATGTTATTACAAAAGTGTTAAGCCAGGCTACTGAAATTCTCTGCGCAAGCCTTGACTGTCACAAAATGATTCGCAAATTAAAATCAAGTGGCGCAATAGATGATGGCGATAAAGAGGAGATAAACGACAATGCACGCACAGAAGACAAGATCGATAATTTGCCTGTAATACTGAAAAGGAAGCCGCCTAAAGCCTATTGTGATTTCATTGAGGCTTTGTACAGTCTAGATTCAGGACTTTATGATGAAGTAAGAGCCATTGAGATATCAACAGTAACAGAAGGTACGTCATGTTGTTTTCATTACATTTTTGCACAGAGAATCGTTTTCAGCTCATTTTGAAAATTACTTACGAAAAAAGAGGATGAACGTAATGTAAAATTAGATATTAGATTGCATTTATACTATTGTAAATAGGCCGCGTATTTATAGGCGTGGTTACCATTTTGTCTGTATTAAAAAGGTTTCCCTTCAATTTTTTCACATCACTTTATTAAAATCACCAGATTATAACAAAGGAAAACATTTAAAAGCACAAGCCCAGATCTGTGCTCCAGGAGATGGAGACACGCAGGGCAATACTTAAAAACAGATTATAAGATTAATTATAAACCACAATAACAGTTCTGGAACCAGCCCAGATGAAATATACAAGATTAAGAAACAGCTAAATATTCAAAAGTGGGTGGTTATCCCATGTTGGGTCGCATTTAGCATGAAATATGGAAAAAGATGAGAGAATGGCAAGCTTACTTATGTTATCCCGGAAGTTTTTGAATTGAGGCCCAGTTTTGGTAAGTTTCAGAATTTCTTTTATCCTGGCTATATTTTCCGGAGAGATGTACCCACGACTCCCAATTTCTAATGCAATATATTTACATTTGAAGCCCATACTCTCAATGTCAGAAACAATAATGTGTTATTAAAACCAACTTGATGTACTGCCCTTAAAAGAAACAACAAATTCTATATCTCAATTTCTTACTTTCAAATGGTAAAGTAAATCATCATAAAAAGAGCATGAGTATGTGTTATTAAGAGCACACACATTTAAAACATACAGTCTGACATTTCAGTATTTCTACAAAACAAACATGGCTGTTTAAGACATTGTATTTCATCTCATTAGATATTCTACGTTAAGTGATACAAGTAATTTAATGAAATTTTGTAAATACCACCTGGCTAGTTTCCTGCTGATTCTCTTGGTCTATGAACGTTATGTTATCAAGCAAAAAATAATGGTATCGCCGGTTTTAATCCGTCGTGGAAAGAGTATCGCTTACAAAATCATACCTTTATCTCATTCTTAAACAGAGTTATAATCAACCTAATTTTACGATCCTTATCGTGGCTTAAAATAGAACAAGATTGGATTGCCAGCACCTATTTAAAATAAGCTTTCAAAAACAAAACAACAACACACAACACAACAAACACAACAACACCAACAATACAACAACAACAACAAACAATTGGTTTACTCCAGCAACTCCAATGAATACTTGCAGGCAGTCCCTAAAATGCAGTGTATTAAACCTCACTGAAATCGGTTTATTACACTAATTAATCCAATGTTAAGTGGCCCATGTTTAATTGGACATGCTCCGCTTAATCTGTCATAACCCTTGACTCAAACTTTTTTATTACATTCAAGCAACTAATTATCCATTTTTTATGATTCACAAAACATTTGCATTTAAACATGTATTCTTAATCTTTGTAAATGCGAATACATGTAGCAATTACCAGAGACACCCTTGTTGTTCATAAGTTTATGGGAACATAATATGTCGATGTACCGTGTGTCCCAAAAAAAACCGCAACACTTGGTGGCAGGCGCCATAAGTTTTGACCAAAAGCACCTGAATACTTATTCTTTGTTGTAAGGTAAGATGGGACTGTTAGCTAATATCCCTGAAAAGTTCATAAAGGTAGAGTTAATATTATTAAAGATATGACCCCAGAAATCAAGTAACCGGCAGGACCCATTTAACCAAATTGAGGCGCTATTAACTACTAATACGGCACTGTACGTTTTGCGCCCAGAACCACGAATATGAATCTCTAAGTCCAACCACAATTTTCCTTTTTTTAAAGACAGCTACTGCAACATATGAATGTTTCCATTGGTAATAACAGCTAAAAACATGCATTTTAACACACTTAAAACATCGAATTAAGAATGTATGATCAACCAACTCTTCGTATTGTCCAAATAAGACAGCATTGAATTAGAACTAATCATTCATCATAATTTTGTGACTGCGCACAAAGAGTTATCTTAACCAAGAACTTAATGAAAGAATGAATATACTGATGTTGTTATTGAGTTTTGTGTTGAAAACATAGGTTTTACTTTCATAAAGTTGAGAATGTAGCATTTTCAATAACAATAACAATTAAAAACCCAATAACAATATCAATAACAAGCAAGTTGCAGCCCAACGCATTTATCATTTTATGTAATGTGGACTTTGTCTCTGACTTAGTCATAGTTTTATATTGTCTTGAAACATATTTTATCACCAATAAATTAATGTTTTATCATTACCAGTTAAGTAATAATTATGTAAATGCAGTCATTTGACCCAGTAGAAGTTGTTCTGCATGAAATTAAGTAAATGTTGATTGCAATCAATATTGTATTTGCCATTCTGTTTTTCATTGCCAGTCTTTTGGTTACTAGCTCCTCATTTTTGTAAAATGGGTTCTGCGGGTTACTTGATTGTTGAGGTCATATCTTAAAAACTATTGCCTTTACCTTAATGAACTTTTCAGGGATAATAGCTAGCAGTCGCAACTTACCTCACAACAAAGAATAAGTAGTCACGTGCTTTTGTTCAAAACTTATGGCGCCTGCCACCAAGTGTTGCGGTTTTTTTTTGGGACACACGGTAGACCAAATTTGATAAACATAACTTTCCCTATATAAACTCTCTGAATGTACGTTCAGTGCTTGTTGTAAATAAATCTCATTTTTATGTTACTCCACACAGCTCTCTCGTTTACATAAAACGTGATGAAACACGATATTTAGAATATAAAATGGTAGGTATTACACAGTTCTAATAAAAGAAATTTACATTAATGATTTTGCATGTCTATAAACTCTTTGTGTTATCAATTAAGTATTTCGTTTAAGTGAATTCCGTAATGAAGAAATTACTGTCGGCAAGAAGCAAGCAAATAATTGGGAAAAATATCTGAGTTTTATTATTAAAAATGATTAAAAAACAATTAGTTTTTCTTCTGCAATTCGTTTGAACGCAAACAATTAATAAAATGTAGTGACCCTTACTGAATCGGTATCATTCATGAAGTGTTGAGTGACCCAAGTGAAATTCGACTATTGTTGACCTGTGATAAACTCACGGCCCTACATGTTTTATCACTCCAGGTGTATCGTTCATATTTAGAAAATCGCCTCCGAACCTGTCGATTTTTTTTTCGACACTTTGTATTTACAACGGTTGCAGTTGGGACCCAATGTGTTCAGTTGAGAGTATTGCGAGAAAACGGTTCTTTTTAATTTCGTAATATTCAGTAAGTACTATTTTAACAAAGTCTGATTTTTTTTATTCATAACAGTCATCATGTTAAATTATAAAAGAAACATGAAGCATTAATTTCAATGCGTGAGTACTACACGGTCTACTTACACAGATTTGGGTTTTCTATGCAAAAAAAAAAAATACAGGTGTGTGATTTCTTAATAAAAGCAACAGTTGTAATTTTTTGCAAGAAATAGCATTGTTTCATTAATCATAGTAGTGAAAATAATGTTACATATATATATATTGCTCTTTCATTTAACTTTAACACCTCGCTTGTAAAAACAGCGTTACAAAAAAGGGCTTGAGATAGAATGCCCAAAGGACAAAAAACCCCTAACCAAAGTTACACTCTATGGAGTTTTCATTTCAATGGAGTTGCGTGTACTGCGAACTAAGACGCGGAACCATAATAATAGGAAATCGGCGTTACTCGCTCAATCAGTCGGAAAAAGAGAATGCGGGACCGTTACAAAAATGTAATTACCAAAGCTGCTGTATTATGCGATGATCATTTGTCTGGTTGTCTGTATTTGATTGGATTAGTATGTGATATACGGTTCAAAAAAAGAGATTCTTGAACTATACTTGAAAGTACACCAGAGGGCGGGACCCAGGTGGTTTAGTTTATTCACGAAGAGCGCCGTCGTAAATGCTGCAAACATGCTGAAAGGGTATTCCACTCACATCGTAAAAATGCATTGCTGGCCAGCTCTGGCCGCGGCTTTACCGAGATATTCAAGAGGCGTCCAAAGCGAACGCCATAGCTGATATTAAATAATAGCACTTATATCAGTAAATATTATGTGAAGAAAATCTCACTGGAACCAACAATTTCAATCTCTGACACTTTTAATGTTGGTCACATACACCATGTTCAAAATGGATTAATTTAGAAAAATTCCGCCGATTCTAGTAATTATATAGGTTGAAAATATATACGGAAATATATATGTCTATGTTATTGGACATTAACACATTTCCGATACTTTTAAACTGCTTTGACGATCCTGTTTCAGCCTATATGGCAGACAAAAATGCAAAAATCTCTCAAAAACACGATGATACAAAATTTTACACTTATTAGCCACAAGATCAAATTAATGTGTCAATGAAATAATTAGATATGTCCCTTGGATAATAACCAACTCACAACAGAACATTCTGATTTTTGTAAATTAAGGCATCATCCATATCGAAATTAATATGGCCAAAAGAGAGAGTAAATACAATTTTTTGGCCATATTAACCTTTGGGATTTTTAGTATCAGTTGGTTATAGTATTACATTCTCATTGTGACATTGACACATTATTTTGATTTTCGGTGATATTAGTATATTTGTACCTTGCATTTTAAAGATTGGTCACAGTTGTCTGACATCAATCTGAGCGTTAAAAGTATAATAAATATGTTATTGTGTTCATAACATGTTCCATGCCAGTATATTCTGCAAATACTTTTAATCCATATAATTGCTTGCATCGGGCTTAATTCTAGAATATCTGTTTGGCAAGCCATTTTGAAATAAGAAGAATGTATTACTGTGAAAGTGACATAACATTATTTTAATTTGATCCAGTAACACATTTCTTAACAGAAAAAAATTACACTGACATAGTGCTGATTCGGACTATTTTCAAAACTATGGGCGTCACTGCGGACGCCATCTTGGATATCTCGGGAAAGCCCCAGCGCAGACCCGGCAGCAATGTATTTTTAGATGTGAGTTGAACACATTTTCCAGGGCCATGCTATCAGCAGCTGGTGCTTTTTGTAAAATAAACCTTCTGGGCCGCCGGGCTAATGCGTGTTCAATTAGCTTAGAAACACAATGTTTTTGGAAGCTTACTTATTTGAAAGAGTCATGAGACAAATGGTTTCCTTGATATCATGATCCCCTAACAAGTTTTCTAACGAAGGAATTCTAAATTTGACACATTGTGTTTGAATAAATAAGCTCGCGTTATGCCCATAGGCGTAATCCCGGGGGGGATGGGTGGATAGATCCCCCCCAAATATTTTGATGAGGGGGATGTTAATACAATATCCCCCCATGTTGATGGCCCGTGCATGGTGGTTTTGACCAAAAATAAGGCTCAATGTTACCCTAAATGTTTAAAAATGGTAAATTCCCGCAGCGGTTCGCACGCATTTGTTCTAATTACAATTACATTTAACGATTTTAGCTTCTAAATGGCGAGTGAATGGACTGCTTTAAGCCAAACCACGTATTCATAAATTTTAATCAACCCACATCCCCCCATGTCAAAAAGAAATTTACGCCACTGAGTATGCCGGGCAACAGTCGCCTGGTGTAAACAATTCGTTGAATGTTCCCATATTTCTTCTGTTATCGAACTAGGATGGGGTCAAATTAAAAAGAATGGTCTTTCAGAATTTGTTGGGGGAAAGAATATGAAAACATGTTACAAGAACCCGCTGTGTTTTTGCATCAAATACGGGGGAAACCATGTGCAAATTGATGGTACACAAATAAGAAGGTTATAGTGACATAGAATATTTTTTTATTAAACCCACGCAAGTTCTGTTCGGAGATTCGTGTTTGCGCAGCGGCAGCATTGATCTTATCTCATTGCATCAACTTATGATCAAAGCCACGGCATTATCTTATGTATAGTGGGGTGTATTATGATACAGTTTGTGTGAAGACACCACACATGAGGCGTGCAATTGGAACAAAATCCTTGCTGAAATGACAAAAGTGACCACCCCCGAATGAGCCACATAGCGTGTGATGTAAGCAACGAAAACACCAGTTATTAAATGACACGTGATATGTAATCGGGGGGGGGGTGGTTTTGTGAAGTGGAAAAGGGGGGGTTGGGGGTTACAGATGTGCGGCCGAGAAGGGTTGCATATTCAGCGATTTTGGCATATTGATCGGTCACTTTCTTGCAAAATTGGCATATTGAAAAGGGTTCCATTTCTGTTGCAAGTGATTTTCCAATGCGTCAATCAGGTATTAATAAAGAATGTTACAAACCACAAATGTGAAAAATTAGTGCTGCCCACAGAATGGCTCAAATACATTTTTGTAAACATTTTCTCTCGCGTCTGGGAGCTTCGCCCCCAAAAACCTCACAAAGCAGGTATATTTTGGGTAGCAAATCTGTCATTTTTTTTTGGTTTTATATTTCGGGGTGGGTAATTGGTTTGCAAACACCCGGCGCACCATCCCTTACCCAACCAAAAGTTGAGAACCCCCCGGATATGTAAGTTTCTAATCAATATAGTATCTACTTAGGAGTATTATAACACTAACGTCCCTAGAGGAAAATGACTACCAACCTACACGATCACCGCAAAAAGAAGAAAGTGCAAAACAATGCCAGTTGTTAAGGGACCGTTTAGGGATATAAAGAGGTTTATACTCGATCATTCAATATGCTCCCCGATACCAATCATCTCGATGTGATTAAATTCCGTTATTTGGAGGAACCATACCAAATCGAAAATTCATTGGGCAATACAAATGGCCATTAAAGCCATTGGTATGGGGTGGTTAATACAATAGATTATTCCCGGGTAGGGTCATAGGTTTGTTGATTACCATGCTCGTTTTAGGTGTTGTGGCTATATAGGCTAGCTAGTTTTCGGTGTGACAAATTTTCAGTTAGGGGTATCATCAAAAACTCAACCGTCGGATGATCAGCGGTTCGTGGCGCCTTTTTACAGGTTTCATTGATTTGAGAAGAGTAGGAAACCACACGTTCAATGGAAAGAACTGTGAGGAACCGGCGAGCGACCGGTGGTTAGGTTTCTGATGACCAGCCCTGGAATAATACCTCTAGTGGGGAACTGGAAAATAAGCCTTAAAAGATCCAAATAAACCCGTAATGATGCAGCACAAAATTATCTCAAGGTCATTTGTGAATGTTTGTGTTCATTTCGCCATCGGACCAGTCACAATCTGAACTGATTTGATTACAATAGCGGACTAGAGGAGATAATGTGAAATGATACCTTTAGCGGGACAGCCGGTACGGTCCCGCCTCAGCAGCTAGTCTCGCTTTTTGTGGAACGAGTTAGGTAACCGACTACAAGACACCGAACTTAATGAGGTGGGCAATAATGGCCTGGCGAGATAGCTTACTGTGCCGTTGCGTTCAAATATTTGAAGATCAACATATTGTTTCACTTTGGTGTCATATGAAAAAGTATGTAATTATATTCGTGGACAGATGAGCAAGTTATATAGAAAGGGATCTAAATTGTCCGTACGATATTTAAATTTTTTCTAGACAGATTTTATGCAAAAAATCGGCATGTTCAATGGGAGAGATCGCCGGAAAAATCGTCCGTTGCGTTTAGTTCCAAGAATCATAGGATTTTGTAGAGCCCCCTTAAAGAGTTTTGAATTGAGTTTGATCGTGAATGACGTATTTGTGCCACACCGGATGCTCTGGGAGCCCCCTTTCTATCCATCTTGCAAATTCAGTCCAGGAGGCTTCGCTTTCTATTTTTAGAACTGTAGATGCGTTGGGATTTGTAATGCTTTCATTGAAAATAGTAGGTTTTTGGATAGACCTATCAAAAAAAGTTAAATATTTTTCGGGAAATTTAGATCCCCTACAGGAAGGTATTTCAAGGTGTGCTCTTTCTAGTTAAAAAATGATTTTTTAAAAAATTCAGTCACAGGGACTCGAGTTTTATACATGCAAATATTTTAAAATTCACCTTTTTTCTACATACTTAAAATCACTGAAATCACTGTATCTACAATTAAATGTTTTGTTCAATAAGATAAACCGTTCAAGGCAGACAGATTCAGAGATTTCGAAGCATATTTTTCGTGTATTAAACAAGCCTACTCAAATTAGGGTGTCACCTACTTTGCTCAATCCCTAAAGGAAGGATGAATTGGTTAATAATCGGGAAAATTTTTGTATTAAAATATTGTGCGATTATTAATATGTATTAACTTTGGATAATAATGAATCATTTGAGAATATCTTCTTTAACTTAAAGGTGCATCGAGAGATTTCATGTGGGGGGTGCTCCTAAAAAAATTCAGAAAAATTTGCGTTTTGCACGGGTCTAAAGCTTTTCACCAAAGAGGTCTCGCCATGAAGGATTAAGCTAAGAATTGTTTCTTTGGTACAGAGAATTGTGTATTTCTGAGTTCCTATAGGAGCAAGTATGCATTTCACTTGTTGTCGTTTGAATACAAGCATATATATTAATTCCCTTTTGTGTTCTTTTTGAGGGATTTCTGCAGCCAAATGTGAGGTAGGGAATCTTATGAATAGTGTCAAAGTTATATGAAATACTGAATGTCACCAAAATAATTAGATGGCTTGGTATCTCCGTGGGCACGATTTTGACAATAATTTTTTTGTGTTTATAGTTTTAGTAGTTGCTGGTAATCTAATTAAATGTTTTGTCAAGAAGTAAAAACCGTTCAAGGAGAGGATTCAGAAGATTTCGAAGCCTATTTTTCGTTGATTAAACAAGCCAACTCAAATAGGGGTCACCTACTTGCTCAACCCCTTAAAAATTAAGGTGAATTGGTTGTAATAATCGAAATGTATTAAAATATTGTGCGATTATAATATGGTATACACTTCTGATAATAATGAATCATTGAGAATATTTCTTTAAATGTTATTAAAGGAGAACCTTTCTAAGAATAAAGTATTTTTATAAAAAAAGCGAAAATTTTTTTTTTTTTTTTAATTTTTTATTTTGTTTTGCAATGGTCTAAAAGTCTTCTACCAAAGATGTCGCCCTCCGAATGATTAGCTAAGAATTGTTTCTTTGGTAAAGAAATTGTTTAATTTCTGATTCCTATAGGAGGCAAGTATGACATCACTCTGCTTTCTGTTGAAATACAAGCATACAGTAAGACCTTTTTGTTTTTTTAAGTAATTCTCAAATGCGAGGTAGGGAATCTATTGAGTTGTCAATTTATATGAATGAAATAACTACATGCCGACAAAATTAATGGATGGCGTGTGTCTCTCGTTTGCACGATGTTGACACAGAATCTTTTGTGTGTATAGCTTTAATATTTGCTGGTGATCTAAATTTAATGTTTTGTCAATAAGATGAACTGTTCAAGGCAGATTCAGGATTTCGAAGCATATTTTCCGTGGGTATTAAAATAGCATACTCAAAGTAGGGTGTCACCTACTTTGCTCAATCCCTAAATTAGGGATGATTTGGATTCGTTTTGGTGTAATGAATCTGTATAATCCGAAATTGTATTAAACTATGGCTGTTTTTTATATGTTAGCCGGTCAATTTTAATTAATATTTACCTAAGAGATTAAATGATGTGGAGGACATTTGCTTAGGCTGGCAAAAAGACGAATTTCTCTTTAGAAAATTTGTTTTCAGCTAATCTCTTGATGTCGGCTTTACAACAGTGTTTTTGTTTTTTCTTCATTCATATGTATAATTATCCCAAATTAGTTATTGTGTGGGCATATTAAAAAACAGCGTTTAAATGCATTTAATGAGTCCAAACAAGCCTAATTTCTGTTTTTTAGAAGGCTTCCCAAATGAACCCAGATGTGCAATTTGCGAAGCCAACTCGGGTTGCCATGAATTTGTGAATATGTGGGGTGTAATTAAAACAGATTTGCCCTGCGTGCAATGAGTTAACATAATTTTGCAATATAGGCTATCTACAACCGATCTTGTCTTACACCGACCCCGAAAAGTAGACGCTCTACAGTAAAATTTAATGTTTTAGCTATCTGGACGTAAAAAAAATAATTATTATTTATATAAATAGTAACCTGCTTGTTCAAGACAGGATTATACATATTCTATTGGCAAGGTAATTAGTTTTGATTACATTCAAGACCGAAAACTTCCCTTCATGCAAAGTTTACAATTCTTGGTACTTACAACAAGTTTCTTTTCCATCGCGTTATTTCACTCAGTTATTTGGTGGCACGTAAAATTGCTGTTTTGTGTTGATTATGCTCTCATTTCAGTCAGTGTTGATTTTCTCTTGGCATGGTAGTGTGGAAAGATATCATTGTTGTGCACATTTTTGTGCCGTGAGAGGTATTTCTTATTCTTGATGTGTTTTCTTGTCTAAAATTTATATTGGACAGACTTGCGTCTAATTTAAATATGCAAAATACATGGGCTCTTTTGATGGACATTCAAAAAATCACCGTGGCTATGGCATTTCATCCAATAAAAAATGAATATCGATAATTCATCAAGAAGATATGTTCTATAACTGGTAGAGGGCTTCTGATAAAGCGGAAACGAAGGGAGTTTTGAATTATCACAAAAGAAAGGGCTTTCACATGTTATTGCCTTAAGACGATACACTGGATCAAAAATGGGAAAAATATGATGAAGGCAGAGTGGGCTATGAAGCCTTCACAGCTGGTATACAACTAATTCAGAGGGCGGTAGCTGTTTCTGATAAAGAATTGATGTTGATTTGTTGATTTCAAAATTGAAAAATATATTGAGGGATATGATGGGAAAATGGATTACTTGTGATAATATGCGATGGTCTTGTCTTATAGACATACACTAGTTTGTCTTATGGTCCAAATGACGACTTCCGACTGATTTCGATACCCAGATTAAAAATTACTGTTAGAAAATTTTGCTAACCCCACTGTATTATCTGCGGACGATTTCAACTTGGTTTTGCAAGATCAAAAATTGGATACATTTAATTTATTTTAAACACGATAATCCCAAAGCTAAAGAAAGAGTTCTCAGTATGAAAGAGAAATTTGGAATCTTTTGAACCCATGGAGGTTTTAACTCCAAACACTTAAACGCTTTACATGGCGTAAAAGTCTCAGTGGTAAACAAGCTGGTTAGATTTCTTTCTAGTTTCCTCTGATGAAATTTTTAAATTTAATAGATTTATTCTACCGCTATTTTACTGGGTATAGAACAGAGCATTCAATTACAGTATTGCTGTTATGTAAGAGCAATATACAAAGTGGTAAGGCATGGAAATTAATAATGATCTGCTGGAAGATTTGAAAGGAATATGTTAAAAGTTGTTAAAAAGGTGTAAATGTTAAAAAATTATATGCTTACCTCAATACACTATTGACAACATTGAACGACAAGAAATTATTCCAATGATTTAAAGTTCCAAATTGACGATCAACTTTTCTTTGAGGTCTCTTCCTAGCAAAATTAGAGGGAGGTACATTAGCTTACTAGCAAACCGGACGAAGAATTAGACAAAATCAGAAAAATAAATCAATGTATTTTAGATTATGAAAAATTATATGAAGAGGCATTTCCTAAATTGATGATCAAACTGCAGAAATTTGAGCCAGGCATTATCAATGCCAAGATGTAAACTTGAAGAACTAGAAAGAAAAAATAAAGGGTTGTTTCATTAGATCACGAGCTAAGTGGATTGAAGAGGGCGAGAAACCAACAAACTACTTTCTAACCTGGGAAAAAAAGTGGAATTTGTAAAATAAGCAGATCAATAGACTATTGAAACATGATGGTAATCAGTAATCACATCTCAGGGAGCAAAGAGACATTATGAAAGAGGTTTGCGCTTTTTATAAGAATCTGTACAGAAAAGCAAACAATATCCACATGTAGAAATTAACAATAATCTACCTCTAATAAAACTCTTCACAAATTCAATCCGAAAGCATTAAAGGGCGGAAATACCGATTATAGAGGAAGAACTGCGGCTTTTAATAAATATGAAAAAGCAATAAAATCCAGGGACCTGATGTTACTGTGAGTTTTATAAATGTTTTTGGGTGAAAATTTTTTTTCTTTCGTTCTTTAAATGACGGTTTCAAAAAGGGTTCTTATCACAAAACACAACACATGGGTCCTATTGTCTTATCCCAAAGGTAGAGAAACCTCGACACTTAATTAAAAATTGGAGACCAATTCCCTTTTAAATATTTCGTACAACATAGCAGTCAGCTTGGCAGAGCCAACAGAATAATAAATTCCTCCCAATTTAATTTTAGAAGACCAGACTGGTTTTGTCCCAAATATGATTTATTGGTGAAAATATAAGATTAATTTATGACATATTTCAATTATACTGAGATAATAATAGCCATGGGTATATGCTGTACTGAGCGTTTTGAAAAAGCTTTTGACACGGGCTCTGCCAATTTATCCTAATTACATTGAGGCTTTTATTCGGAAGAGATGGAAAGAAGATAGAATATGTGTAAATGGTTCTGTACACTTTATAATAATGCATCGTCATCTGTAATGTTAACCGGATATCTCCAATTTTTTTCAAATTTGTGTGTGGTTCAGCAAGGTTTGATCCACTATCGCCAAAATTTTAGGGTGTGTGCAGAAGAACAGCTAAAATGTTAAGATTTGTTTTCATCAGAAATAAATGGGGCTATCGGTAAATGCATGCATTTTAAAATCTCTCAGTCGTGGACGCTACACCTTTAATTTTAGATGGATATGAAAAATCTCTAGAAAGTGCTGTGTACAAACTTACAAACTTTCTATGAGATATCAGGAATAAAGTTAATATGATAAAAAATACAGCTGTATGGATGATGGATCAACAAATATAGAACCACTGCAATATGCAAAAGACTGAAATTAAATTGGATTGAGGGTACCTTGATACTTTGGGGATATCTTTTAGTACAAACCTGACAGATATGCCAGATATTAACTATAATAAGGAGTCTGAAAGTAGAGAAAACAAATGTCCACCTGGTCAAAAAGAAAACCTAACAGTGTTGGGTAAAGTAGTTGTGGCAAATCCCTAGGTTATCTACTTAGTATATAGCGCAGATGTACCGAACCCAAGTAAGGAATTTGTTAAAACTTTGAATGACGATATTTTCCGATTTGTCTGGAACGGAAAGCAGGATAAAATAAATAGGAGCAGTTGTGCAACATACGAAAATGGGGGTGTAAGAATGCCTAAGTTGAAATGCACATTGAATCATTGAAAGCGAATTGGATCTGACGTGTTATAAATGGGGATCAAAAATGGATAAGAAGATTGTTCCTTTTATCTGCAAATTTAAGAGGTGATGATCTTTATTGTTTTGGATTATAAAAATTTTAATATATAAGTCGAGATTTTAAAAAAAAGTTGGTATGAATTGACACTCCACTCAGGGCTTACTCATTAAGTGTTAAATAATCAGGAACTGGGCATTTAATGTATCGCTAAACAATATCTTGGGGCAATGAAAATAAAAGTTGGTGTATATTCTGTTAATTATAATCACTGGAAATCAGAGGGTGTCATATTCGTGAACGATGTCTGAAAGAAGATGGTTACTTTTATGTCCATGGAGAATTTGTAATGTCTACTCCGTAAATAAAACCAAATATCTAGAAAAAATGGCCATTTTAACATCAATAAAACTAACTTCATTTATGTAATAAAAATGTAAAACTCATTACAGCCTTTCAGCCAGATCTCGTGAAGTGTTATCTAAAAAACAAAAAAGGTGCAGGACCTTCATGACGCTTTTGTCCAGTCTTATAAAGTTGCTCCAAACAAATGGCAAGTGCTTCTAAATATAGTGATGAGGTTTGAACGAGAATGTACATTAAATTTTAAGTATCAAGAGAACCAAGTTTACAATGTTTCAATATAGAATAAACCAAAGAATAATGCACCAATTACATTACTTTTAAAATGAACATCGTCCGTTGATTGTCTGATTTTTGTAATAATGGAACCCGAGGACAATAATGCACTCTTGTGGAAATGTCAAAATGCGTAAACATTTGGTTCGCACCATTTAGTAGCTGGATTTAAAACACCAAATTGCTAAACGTTACGATTTTCAAAAATGACACCCCGTTTAATCCTTTGGGAACAAAAACAGATTAATTTTTACATGGATAAAACGGTCATAGCTAAAGGTCATATGTACAGCGTCAAAAAATTTAAGAACTTTACCGAGTATTGCTATCAAACATGAAATAAATATTATTTAAACGTTGAAATACCGGCTGTTGTTATGGTAATCTACAACTTCGTAAATATAGTGGCAAGTCTGGCGTAACTTACTGTACATTAATTATAAGATGAAGTATATGTAAGAATAAGTGAACTCTATGTATATTGTTCAAGTGTATATTTTGTTTAAGTATATGTTAAGAATTGATTGTTCATGTAAAACATTATGTACTTTGAGCCACATGTGCTAGCTCTTATGTCTGTCAAATAAATAAAACAAAATAACAAATTAAAAAAAAAAAAAAAAAAAAAAAATTCAAAGAAAGTTCTGAAAAGAATACCAATTGCAACATGAAAAAAAAAAAAAAAAAAAAAAAAATCACTGAAATTTAAATACAGCTGTTAAATTGTTGCAAAAAATCGAGATATTGCCATCCAAAGGGTCAAAAAACGCTGAACAGGAATCCCAACTGATGATATCGCGGTAGTGTACAGGATTGAAATGCCTAAAAAACATGTAATCGGAATAGATCACGGTAGCTGATAAGCTATATTGTCGGCCCGACATTTCACATCATTCATCACATTCTCTCAACCTGATTTCGGCGATAGTGATTCTGGATCGAGTTGAACCCTAAACATTTCGTTAGTGAAATCATAAGCAGAGTTAATTATCAGAACTTGTACTCAAGTAGTATTATTATTATATCAAGTGAATTAGCATAGGTCTTTCCTGGCTTACTGTACATGATACGGGGGGGGGTGGGAACTTGTATTCAAAGGGGAGTATGATGCGTGAAATGGACTTACAAAATGCTCACCCTAAACAAGTATTCCACCGACTTAAAAACATACCCTAAACAAGTATTTGTGTCTGTTGTGTACACTAAAGAAGTATTTTCGTTACTTTTGCTTACTAAAACAAGTAAGCAATGAATTGTGTCGTTAATATACCTTTATTATATTGCTTTGCGTACAATATTTTGGACCTTTTTGATTTCTGCTTAAGTTGAGTATCACAATTTCAGGGTTTAAAGAAAAAAAGCATACCCTTTTTTTACATTTTGATGTTTTTTTTGCACCCTAATCAAATGTACGCGCGTCCATCGCCTGTTTGTTGGAAAAAGACACCTTTAATGGGTTTTCTTGTTTCACGCACATCAATCCACCTTTGAATACAAGTGACCCCCGGGATGTATACTTGAGTAGTTATGAGAGTATTTTTTGAACTCTCTCTAGGCACCCCGTTTAAGAAAATAAAGGGTGATGCCAGTATCCTTCATGGGCGAATAATGTGTCCGAGGTCGGAAAAAATAAATAATGGACGAGGACGCAGCCGAGTCCATGATTTCATTTTTTCCGGCCGAGGATACATTATGCGCCCAGAAATAATATGGCAAAACCTTGCATTTCTATCTATTACCGAAAAAAACAGCGTGATATAATGAGTAAAATCCATTGGCGACCCATTATTGCAGGCATAATGGGTAGTAAACTGACCAATCAGATGCTGCATTTCAATAATGGGGCAGCAGAGGTAATAGAATTGACGATTCCTGGGTTTACGCCACTGTAATTAGTTGCTAGCAAAAATACTACAGTTCAGATCTAATGCATAGTATCGCTCCTGTAAACAACAATTGAAACTGTTCCAAAACTATGGGGAGGGGAGTTCATATTCGGCATGAACGAGTATTGATATTTCGCGTGAACGCCGAGTGTTTGACGCTGACGTGAACTTGACATCGCTCAAACTACTCGTACAGAGTGCGATAAATAAAGGTCACACTTCAAACCTAGCGCGTTAGCACAAACGTACGAATGTGATTATTTTAGAAATCAAATATGGAAGTTAATTTAACCTAATTCGTAGTATTTTTGTAATATTTATTCATAAGCATTTTCTTTCCAAGACGGCGTGAAGGTCTTGTTCTGTATTACTTTTAACTTCTACCTTTATTTGCACTGTTGAATTATTAAGGTTTTTACCCGGATTACGGTGATATAGATCGGCTTTAGACAATCGATCACCGTTTGAGAAGACCAAGGCAGGCATTTTGTATATTCTGTGCCAATAAGGAGCTGTTCTTTAATGAATGCTTCTTTCAGAATGCACTTTTCGACCAAACTTTTTATGAGGGGGTGCATATCTTTTCATTTATATGCATTGTCACTACTGCCCAGTAGTCTCCGTACAAGGAAATTGACCCTGGCGAATAATCTCTAAGTGAATTCTAGCATACGCGTATGTGCTGTCATTTAAAGAGGCACAACAGTGATGTGTGTCAGAGTTGGGGAAGGCTTTTGGTTGGCTGATTTGAAGTCTACAGAATCATATAGCGATCGTCGCAAAATCGACCGATCACCAGCTCAGTGTGAAAACCTTATAGGCTACTTATTAATAGTAACAGTAAGTTAAAGGTGCATTCGTTGTTCCAGCCCTTATGTTTTCATGTTTGTTCACTAGATATCCTGAGAAAAGCTTATTCACAACTTTTAGTGCTGATCCCGACTTGCGGTTTTGTGTTATGACTAAAGCTCGTTTCACACGGTCCATAGGCCACTGTGCTATAATTTCTGTCCGTGTACGGACAGCAACTACAAAATTGCGAATTCAGACACGGGAATTTTGCACAGTAGATGGCAAATGGATACTAATGTTAACGGTTCCGATGATATGAAAATCTCCACTTCTGTGTGGGATAAATCGGGGTGGGGGGACGAGGTGTGGATCACGAAATGCTACTTTAAACGAGGAAAATTCATGGTAGAATATTTTGCCACGTGAACACGTCAATGTTTAATGTTGTGCAGTTCACTTATTACACAAACCATACAGTTTTTTTAAAGGACAAATACGCGGGGGTGAATAGTATTTAAAAAGACGATCAGTTGTACCAAAAACAAATATTGAAATTTCAATAATTTTATTATTAAAGATAAGAGAAACTGAACGACACCTCTTATTCAAACATCCAATTTTATGGTTTACTTCGATTATTTGTTTGCATTTGATTACGCAGTTTTGTAGTGTCAAAAGTACACATGCTTTTGTGTGGTTTATGCTATTTAATGAATTGTAAATGAAAACCATCTCTGATTGCGAACCAGAACATTTAAAGGTGCATGTTTGGACGAGGTTGTAGATTGATCACACTCATGTTTGCTCAACTCGACAACTCGTCCAACCACCTGTCAATCTCACATTCAACAGTTTATTTGGTGTTGGCGGTTAGAAAAAAGTTGATATTGTTTCATGCCCGGGAAATTTCGATATATTAAAGGGACATAATGGACATGAAAAAAAAAAAATGACATAATGAAACGGACCCTTACTGAAATCCCTTCCACGAGTTTGAAAACAATTTGGATGTTTACATACATTCTGTAAAAACAGAAAAAAAAAACAGGAAGAATTCCGGGTGGGGGGGTCGTGGATTTTGTGTGCAAAATCTGTCCCCCTGCTGCGGTTACCCCACGGTTTCGCAACATACCAGCATTTACCAACTTAAAAGCCAGACCATTGCTATGGTATATGTGCTAATCCTGTGTGAAAGTAAATCATAGTCTGGCAAGTATCATAGTCCGGTCTCCTGAGACAACAGCGGAATAACTAGAACTATGTTGCGTGAAGAGTCAACTGAATCGCTTGCCCGTATTTTTTCACCATTGTTCCCGACTGGTGAGCACGGAGGACTATATCTCCTGCCACACCGGCTAATCATCTTTCATCCCATCATGCCAGATCAATCTTACTACAAGCCTAAATACAATACCTGAATCCCGTCTGAATGCTTTTGAATTGTGTAGCAAAACATACTATCATCTCCTCAGCCTTTTTTTCATCATTCCACTGCTGGACGAAGGCTCCAACATGTTTTCCATGCTGGATTTCGGCCTACCTTCCACGCTGGCCTAGTTTGGGTTGGAAGGGACCCTGGTAACCTAGAGTGATGCTTGCAGGTAACAGACCCGGAATGGTCCCCTACTCTTTTCGATAAGCTCTACAACCTTTTTACGTGTTCAGGATGAACTCCTCTGACACACTGGACCAACAGCTTTACATGACTCTCCGAACCGTGAGGCACCGGGCCACCCATTGCCTGCACCTGCACATTTTACGCCAATGGGTGGAGCGAGGAGAAACTCCAAATCACACGGCCTGTGCAATTAATGCATTTCCGCCCCTTACAGGAAACTCTTTGAGTGTATTACCAAGAACCCCTGACTCTTGGCGGGGCTCGAACACCAGGGCCGTTCGGTCGTTCTTATACTCTGCCGACGTTTCAGCGCCTTAGACGGCGCTCGGCCACCTCGCCCTCTAACATACTAGAACACTGTAAATTCTGTCAGGGATGTCAACACTTGCTTTTCTGTTCCAGAAATTGCCACAACTGCCCACCTCCCCCCGGAAACTCTTCCTGTTTTTACTGTTTTTACATGAATTAAACATCCAAATTGTTTTTCAACTCGTGGAAGTGAATTTTCAGTAAGGTTCCTTTTTCCTATGTCATTTTTTTATGCCATTATTTCCCTTTAACAAAAACCTCCCCAAATGTGGTCGAACACATGTAGCTCACACACACTGTCTATTTCATTGCTTAGCTTAGGTCCTAGTTTGGGCTACGGGCCAGGGCCAACGCAGGAATTTATATGGGGGGGGGGTTCGGGACTTCGAACTT
>JAMKCH010011534.1:0-91710 GCA_023653785.1 Ophioderma brevispina
AGAAATTCAAATAGGCTGTCAAGACCAACATTTAATTTGGTTCAGCAAGATTTCATGGTTTTAACCTACAACGAACTTGGGAGCTAAAGTGAAACCATAGAACGTTTTTTATTCCGCTTGAAAACCGCGTACGACAATGATTTTAAAGATTTAATTCCGATTTATTTACAGCAAATTTTCAGCTTTATTTCTTCTTTTGCGATTTACTGGATGCGGATATACTGTATTTTGTGCAAATAATTACCTTATAGATTAAATTATTGTTTACAATAGAAGGTGGGAGAGTAATGAAGGATATAAAAATAATATCCCCAAATTACAAAAGAAATGCTAAGTAAAAAATGTTCAATTTCACTAAATAAGAAATTCAAATAGGCTGATGTAAGACCAACGTTTAATTTGGTTCAGCAAGATTTCATGGGTTTTAACCTACACTGAAACTTGGGAGCAAAAGTTGAACCCATATAACGTTTGTATTCCTCTTGAAAACAGCGGTGCGACAATGATTTTAAGATTTAATTCCGATTTATGACAGAAATTCCAGCTTTAGTTCTTCTTGCGATTTATTGTACGCTGAGTATAAACTGTATTTGGTGCAATAATTACCTAGATATGTCAAACGAAATCTCTGAGGCAATCTCTGATTATTTTCAATAACGACCTTTATGATGAACCATTGTGAATTTTAATTTTTTTGAAGATATTTTTACTTATAATTATTACAAAATAGACCGTTTATTTCAAACTGATATGTTTTTTAGTCGAGAAAAATCGATAACAATCTTAAATGGCATTTGTAATTGTCTTTGCTATAATGTGTTATGGTATAACGTCGGTGTCAGTCGCTCCGCATTGTATGTCTAAAATCGGCCAAACTGATTTTTTAGGTCTCTCCCCCTCCGCAAAATTGACCGAGTTCGAACCCAAAGCCCCAAGACACCAAATAAAACTCTTCCGATAGCCTGTTTATCTCTGTCAACCACCAAAGCAAACATTGAAGCAAAAATAACTTTTAACCTTTGAAAAAAAATCTTTCCTGAATGTAGGGCTTTTATTATTGCTCACAACTGTATATAATAATGAAATATATATATATTATATATTATATATATATATATATATTATATATATATAGATTACGCTAAATGGTATATTAGGGAACAGTTTAATAATTCAGTAGCTTATAATGAGCTCTTATTATTATTTAAATTAAGTAATATGCATATCCTTTGTTTATTCTATGGATTCCCTTCATTTGCATAAATTAATATTCTATCCTTTGACGGAATAACGCAATTCTAAAGGAAACGTTAGGGAACAGTCATATGTCTCCCTAACGTATGTCATAAATTAATCTTGCATTTCTTTCACTGAATAAATCGGCAAACAAGGATAACGTTAAGGCGAATAAAAATTTCGCCTAACGTAAAAGGCTTGTTTATGATATAAATATTCGCCCTAGCTTAGGATATAGTGAATATCTATATATATCATATATAATATATATAATATTTGACTAGATGAACCATAGGACGAAAATTTAATAATTCATTAGTCTATAATGAACCTTTCTTATTAGCTAATTAATTAATATTTCATTTTTTTTGTTAGCTAATGAGATTATCTCTCTTTGCATAATTAATATTCATTTCGGTCAGATTTACTACCCAACCGCAAACCACCCAACGACCGACAGTCTACATCCACCAGCTCTCCAACCACCCACCAAAACATCACAAACCTACCAGCCCTCCATAATCAGACGTATATCAGATATTTCATACAACAAAGATACCTTCAACAACGCATCAGCATTCGACAAGACACTCGAAAACAGTGGATACAACGAGGACGCACATACAGAGAACGCGCAACAGGACGACCCGCAAACGTAAACGTAAACATCATTTGTTTACAAAACATCGCCTTTCAGCAAGAACGTCTCAATCAATATCGGACTATCGTTTCCATCAATCTCATCGACAAACATTTCCCAACCGGATCGAAATCAACAGATATTCAACCGGAACCACCGTCACGATCAGCTACAGATGCATGCCCAATGTCGCCAGCATCATCAAAACCCCACAACAAGAAGATAGCCGCAAAGGATAATCAACTCCTACACAACAGGAATGCAACTGCCGCAACAAGGAACATGTGCCCACTACAAGGAAACTGTTTGAAACCTAACATCATCTAACAAGCGCCGAAGTCAAAGTAGCGAACACGGGACTAACCAAACTTGACATCGGAATGACGGAACCACCTTTCAAGACTAGATTAAACAACCCCAAGACATCCTTCAGAAATGAAAAGACACCAGAAACAGCACACAGAAACTCTCAAGTAACGTGTGGCAGCTTCAAGAAGAACAAACAAACCTACGGACACATCACATGGTCAATCGTATCCAGCGCCCGACCTTACACCCCGTTACTCCAGGGAACCAAGAAATGCGACCTCTGCCTCACCTAGAAGCTGGCCATCATCAAGGCCGACAAACGCAGACTACTAAACAAGCGGACCCGAACTGATATCCAAGTGCCCGCCACGAAACAAATCTAATTAGCAAAACCACTACACGAATACCTAGGATAATACGATACCATACCTTCCGCCGTACGAAAATTGTCATCTTCCATCTCCATGCAGCCCTTACGACCAACCAACTTCTCTCTACGCGTCCGCAACACCCGCTATATATTCTCCGTCATCCACCGAATAGCAGCCAGTGGTCTGATGATCGCCCAGCGTGAAACTCAGAGTAACAACTACCGTTCCAGAAGGTTCATCAATTTATCTCGTCTGCTTTCAAGCATCTGAGCAATCTGATGGAAGATAGTTTCTCGCCTATTATTTTTATATATATATCTATAATATATATATATATATAAGATCTATAGCTATTATATATCATTAGGGGGAAGTGGCTTTTGAATTCACTAATTACCGGCGTTAGGGGGAATAGATAACCCTTCCCCAAACGCCTTCCTTTGTATTGCCCGATTTATACGGGGATATAACACTTAGAAGCTGTATTATAATTTATGCAAATGTATGCAAATTTATTCACAAATTTTGAGATTTTGTCATACGGGCTGTCTCTGAAGAAGATTTGGTTATGAGGACAGCCCGTTTAGGCCAACTCATTAAAAACCTAGGAATGTATTAAAAAACCTGCCCCCTAACGACTATATGACTATATAGGAGATATATATTAGATGAATATAGAGTATAGTAAGATAAAATATAGATATATATATATATATATATATATAAAGCAGAGATTGGGTGGTGCTACTTATACAACACTGTTGCCCCATTAGTGAAGACATGGAAACTGTCAACTTATATAATTTAAGAACCTGTTACTACTGTGCAATGTCTCACTTCCTATTCCAATTTCTAATTTATATATAAAAAAAGACAAAAGTCAAAAAGAAAAATATTATATATAAATAGACAGCGGAAATCAGGCAAACGCGGCATATTGTATTGCCGTATCTATAGTAGATACTTTCCGTGTAGCACAAAAAACATAATGAATACATATAAACGGAAAAACGGCAAATCAGACTGTCGATAGTTCGAGCTTCTTCAGGGCTGTAAAAACTACAATGATGGAAAAAGAGAGTACCACACACTAGGAAAATATACATAATCTATGGTGTCAAAGCAAGGCGATCGCCAACGTTCACCGAAGTTTTTAAAAGTTGACGTGTTAATCTTTTGATGTTGAGTCCATTAGGTGTGTGTAGGTGTCAAGTTTTTTTATCAGAACTTTTCCGATATTGTTATGAAAATTTAGATTTTTCACCTATATATTATATATATATATATATAGATATATTATATAATATATATATATATTATATTATACGCTATCTCCTGGCTTAGGGGGAACGATCTTTTCATAGTCACTCATTACGGCGTTAGGGGGAAATATCCCCTTCCCCTTAAGCCTCCCCACTTTGTATTGCCGATGTTTCCGTCAAAGATATGATAGTATCTATTGCAAATGAAGGCTTAATTCCTCTAGATAACCAGGGCTATGATATAATTAATTTAAATAACTTAAGAGCTCATGATAAACTATGAATTATACATGATTCCCCCAACGAACTATATTAGCGAATATCTCTAGAATATATATAATATATATATATCATAATATATATAATATTTCTAATATAGTCGTTGGGGATCATGTATAAATTCATTAGTTATTAATGAGTCTATAGTTATTTAATTCATCTTCATATCCTTTGTATTCTAGAGAGTATCCTGCATTGGCAGAACTAATATTCATATCTTTTGAAGGAATAAAGGCAATACAACGGGAGGGGTTAAGTGGAGGTGATATTTTCCCCTAACGCCGTAATGAGTGCATAACAAAACGATCGTTCCCCTAAGCCAGGAGATGCGATATATATATATATATATAATATTATATAGATATATTACTATATATAGATATATATATATATAGATATATAGATAATAACCCCATATCGCACCTTTGGGGGACCACTGATCTTGTTATGTACTATGAATACGTTAGGGAGACATTTAATGTTCCCTACTTTCCTTAGGATTGCGGGTTATTGCGTCAAGGATATGAATATTAATTATGCAAATGCAAGGGTAATCCACTAGGAATTACAAAGGATATGAATAGTAATTTAATTTAAATAAATTAAGAGCTAATTATAAGCTAATGAATTATTCAACGTCTCCCCATATACCATTTGTGATTTATATTATATATATCTAATAACCCTTAATGACACCTTTGGGAGAAGACACTGATATTTGTTTATGTATATATAAGACGTAGGGAGACATTTACTGTCCCCTAACGTGTTCTTTAGAATTGCGGTTTATTCCGTCAAGGATATGAATATTAATTTAGCAAATGAAGGGGGGGAATCCACTAGAATAACAAAGGATATGAATATTAATAATTTAAATAACTATAAGAGCTCATTATAAGTAAGAATTATTCAAATGTCTCCCTAATATACCAATTTGTTAGAATTTATATATATATTTATTATTTATACTAGATATCTATTATATATAAATAAACCCTATATCGACACCTTTGGGAGACACTGATCTTTGTTAAAGTACTCATGAATACGTTGGGAGACTTTTACGTCTCCCTAACGTTCCTTTAGAATGAGGTGTATGCCGTAAAAAGATATGAATATTAATTGATGCAAAGGAAGGGGAAGGCTAAGTCTCTTTTCGCATCTCTTCTATTGGTACCGACCTATTCGTCGCTCCTGATTTGTCTTTCTACCTTTTACTCCATTCCCTAGGAATACAAAGGATATGAAATATAATTAATTTAAAATAACTATAGAGCTCATTATAAGCTAATGAATTATCAACGTCTCCCTAACTATACATTTGTAGATTATATATAGATATATTATATATATATTATATATAAGATATATAGAGATCTATATAGTATATATAAGTATTATAGAGAGGAGATAAAATGACATTATGCATTGAAACATCATTCTTATAAAATATATATTTGCCTTGAAAACTTCAAACATTTATGTGAAGTTCCAAGACACTTGTCATTCTTGTAACTTTTGTTTTTGTTTCCTATTTATCTGTTCAGAGGTTTTGGAGATGTAATGAAACAAAAGGATAGAACAGATTTAAAATCAAAGGGTGAAGCAATCAACTAATTATAATTAAAAATATTTAATGTTTCTTGAGGTTTCAAATGTGTGCGGAATGATTTACATGGTGTGGAATGAAGTTTTATATATACCCAGAATAATAAAACAAGTAATTTGTGTTTATTTTGTGTTCCAATTACTTCCACTTCTAAATACATGTGTACATGGCAAAGTGTGGTTGATATGTCATTGAGTGGCAGCCATCCTTGGAATTTGAGCCATCTTGATCTGGCAGTGCCCATTATGTTTTTAATATTGACTTTATTGAGGGCTAGGTCCAATGGTTTTAAAGGCTTGATTCAGAGATTTCGAAAATATTGTTTTGGGTGTTTGGTGTTAAACATAGTCATCTAGACCTAAAGATAGTAACCTAAATGCTTAATTCCAAAGTTTTGAGATGAATCAGATTTTTTCGTTTTCATGCAGTAACCATTTATGCACGTAACAGTACCCATAGGATACCGTTGTATCACAAAATTTCCGGATCTGGAATTTTATAACACATTGGTGAGTTCTATATGAAATATTGATTTGAGCTTAGGTATTTCAGCACAGTGATTAGTATATACAACATTAAGTATATGCAAAAAAACCCCAATTGGTTAAAAAGAGTTCACCCTCATTGGGAAATCTCTGATCAGCTTTTAAGCATGATTGTTCATTAGGTTCAAAAACATTGACTTTACCTATCACCCAAGAAGATATTTATGACAAGGATAATAGGAACAAATCACTGATTCCTGTTGCAGATTATGTGACATTTAAGCTGTAAGCAGTTTACTCTGTTTCCCTTAAAACAGAGAAAGACAAAGCCAGGCATTTCAGAGGGAATGTACCAGTGATGTTCAATGACTGGATAAAACAGCACTTTTAGCCGCAAGTTAATCATGGACAGCTAAAGTTGATCGATGGTGGACTTTTCAGAGTCAGTGAGAAAGTGTTCTGTTTTGTAGGCAACTTCGGAACGGTCTCGCCATATGTGAAGAGTAAATACTTGAAAGTAATCATGTTGTTGTAAATTTGAGAAGTGTTTAATGCAGAAACTTACAAACTTTCAACCCATCTCACACCTGGAATAGAATCACTTGATGACACCAAATATGAATGACAGGACTATTAGCAAAGTACTTGATGCATATGTAAAGGCAGTAACCTATGCAAATAGATAAAAGGTTGTTATGAAAAGACCAAGAACAATGGAGGGGCTCAGTACACCGTTATTCAATGTGGTTGAAGGTTGGGCGAAAAATGGATACAATGAGCACCAAAAATACCAAATTGGGGCTGGTGTATTTTGGTGTCATTAGAGTGTAGCGGAGCGGCCGAGGCTTGGAAAAGTGCTCTCGTGTTCGAGTTACCCTTCCCCACCGTACAACAAAACACAACCACCTTTATTTGAAGATAAAAATATATTAAAATTTAAGAAAATGATGGTTGTTGGTTGAAATATTGGTGGCAGGGATGAGTTCTATGCCAAAAAAGAAAATTTGGGCGGAAGTAAGCGAAATTATCTTATTGTTTATTGTAAAAATATTACAAATTTATTTTTTTTGTTTTTATGGTATCCTTTTTGTTAGTGATATAGGTTTTATACATTGCATTAAGGGTTAAGGGAAAGACTCGTGTGGGGACAGTGTGATAAAATAAGGATTGTTGCTTTTTTTTTAGGAAAAAAGGGTTGATTTTGAGGCTAAAATTCTAGACCCTTTATATATTGTATAAAACAGCATCTATAATAAAATGTCGAGATTGTATAGGTAAAATTGCATGATGATTAAAATTTGTTTTGCTAAGAAATTAATAAATCTTGATATGCTTAGTTTTTAGCTCAAAAAACGTGATTTTTGCCCCAAAAAAACACCCCTGCCCACCAAAGTTTTTGGGGGGACCACAACCATCAATTTTTTATTAAAATTATTATTCGATCTTTCGAATAGAAGTGGTGCATTTTGTTGTACCAGGGGGGGGTTGCTGTCGACAATTTTGCAGTCCAAACCGCTCCACTTAGTGTGTTTAACATCGTAAAGCAAAGTGAATCGTCCTATCCGAGGTACTTTGAAGGAAACAGAAAGGCTTTGACAGATCATTCCTTATTGTAGTGGTAGGACAGATTGTCCATTTTAGGATATTGTGGAGTTAACTAGTGTTAATGGAATGAATAGCCAGATATGCTCCGAAAACCCAAACGACTTAAATCTGTAATGTTATGCTAGCCTACCGCTCTTCTATTCAGGAGAGTACTGGATCATCCCAACTGAATGTTTGGCTGAAAATGTCAGACTGCGAGTCGCTAATTTTATGACCACCTCCACAACAACAGAATACAGACCTTGTTAAGAGTTCAATATGCACCCCCTTTCAAATTATACAGAAAACAAATATTTTATTTATGGCCTTAGGAATAACAAATACCCTAACCCTAAGGGCCAAAAAATAAAAAGAATTTTGCAGTAAAACTTTGAAGAGGGTACATATGGAAATCTTGCACCGGACATTCATTTGCTCAACAGCAAGAATATCTAGACTAGATACATGAGCTTTCTTGACAAAGATGAAATAGCTAGTGAAAGGCCAAACACATCGTATGATCAATATTAAGTCTCAAAACAAGGAAAAATCCACGTTGGAATATCAAGTAGGGGAATTATACTCATCAAAGAAGGATTTTGCATAAAGTTTGAACGAGTTGGGTGGACATTATGTGGTGAAAGAAAACTGATGTCATGCATAGGATATAGATATGCTTAAGAAAGTATTGAGCCTTTTAAAAAAAGATTACTAATGCCCAAAAGAAACCTTTGCCAGGATGAGCCTGTAATACACCCCAATAACTGTAAACCAGTCCCCCTTTGCAGTTTCAGTGGGGAGATGCTGTACCACCTAAAGAAGACACATCTAGAATATCACCACAAAAGGAAAGCAAAACTCGATGGGAGGTTAAAAGTATACCAGACTTTACGGGTCACCCAGAGATGCGACTTGCCTCTAGGGACAATTCTGCATGCGACCAGTGAAGATGTTAATAGGTCAAGAAAATCATCTCCACCAAACCACAGCGGTCCACTGATATGTTTGTATGATTTGTTCCGAGTTCAAGGAAGTCAATCCATAGTTCATTACAGAAGTCAGCCAGTTAACTTGGCCAAGCAGAAGACTTTTTATCCACAGTCTTGGGGAAGGAAGTCAAGGGAATGACCTTGTGGATCTATCCAAGGTAGCAGCCGCAGCATAGGGAAGCAAAGGAAAGTCTCCAAAATCACTGTGGCCCAACCTACAAAAGCGGTAGCAGGGCAGGGAAAAGAAGCCTGCAGATTCTCCAAGGAACAACCCGCCTTACCAAATGCAGCCGCAACAGAAGCAGGTGGTCGTAAGTGCCAGAAAAATCCTCCAAGAAACCACAATCTGCCACTACAAGACGGCAGGGTGCCAAAACTAGCCCCAACACCCAAAAATAAGCCGCATCCCAGACTTCGGTGGCTAACCTGTAAGAATCCCCAAACCACCACCAAGACTGACCTCCAAAATGTGTAAAACAGTAATCATTCAAGAAGGGGCCGCAGAAACGATTCCATCACTGCATACGCCACTGCCATCTTATGCCATCCAATAATCTACTACTAGTGCTAGCAATTCTATCACTATGTTCCCCTGGGCAGTATATTCTGCTTGCATTGAAAACATCAATCTCATTGCCAGTGTTGGTGAGATGGGCAGATTGAGCTGCTGCTGTCCGAAGTCACTAGTCTAGGGCAGCACCTGTCACATGAGGTTGAATCCACAGAAAACAAACACTCCCTCTTTCATCTAGACTTTGTCCGGCTGAACTAAGAGTGATGTCAGAGCGTTCGCGAAGCTGATGCGCCCCCCTTGAGTATCCGATACGCCCGACTGTGTACGCTCGCGGATTACAGCTGCGGCTTCTACTGTGATTCGCAGTTGAAGACTGGTGCCAAAGCTCTGACGTCACTCCTTAGTTCAGGACGACGAAGTATACCCATCCCCACTCAGTGACTCCTACATACTTATAATAATATCGGCATAGAAGCAGCTGCCAGAAAAAAAAACACCAGAATTTCCACTCCAAAAGGTCATCAAAATCGGTAGAGAGATAACAAACAACTTAAACCAAGGTTCAATCAATGGCTTGCTGAGCTTCTACTGAAAGTGTTAAGAGTGCCCAACAATTGATGCCAAGATCTTATCCCAGGCTTCATCGTCAACTTGACATGGACAAGAAGAGAATCATAAAATAACCCCGGAGAACTGTCAAACTTTGGGTTGTCGGAAGAGAAAATTCTACTGATGCAGGCGAACCTGAGCGTGAATAGGAGGACAGGATTGGTCCTGTCAGAGTTATCTGCTCTTAAGTCCAAACATTATTGCCAACCCATCAAATTATTGTTATCGGTTGGAGTAATGAGTGTGGTTTACAGAGCCAACTTGATTTTTTTAGAAGAGTATATCGAAAGTTTTGACGTTTTTTGTTTGATGAACGAAGATTGCATGCTAACATCGACTGTGGACAATACTTTTACAGGTTATAATTTCCCCATGGAAACACATGACAAACTCCAAAACAGCTTCAGTTTTGGTGAAGATACATGGAATATGTGTGTTTGTTAAAGGAAGAGCTTGCCAAATATGTGAATAGATGGATAATATGTTTCCGCATCAAATTTCTGGATTAACATGAACATTCCTGATTCCTGTTTAACAATAGGCGTTATTTACATATGGTGAAAAATCACCTTATGGATGAGCATACAAGTCCGCAATTTCTTAGCCCTTCCAAACAGGGGCGGCTGCCGGGGTCAAATCAGAGGAGGGGCGACTAAACATCATGGGGGGGGCGAAACGGTACAAAAATTAACCATTATAGGTTAAAAAAACCTCTACTTTTTATGCCAATTTATTTGCTTAAAACCCCTGTTTGTCCGAATTTTGAAATTCTCAGGGGGGGGGCAGCCCCACCCCTCCCTCACCCGCCTGACGCGCCCCTGCTTCCAACAGAAAAGTAAAGAGAAAGAATTATTAAAGTTTATCTATCAGAACGGTAACTACCAGCCACTATAGAAGTCATTACAGCACCTCTTTTTGTTCTGAATGAATGACACATTTAAACTTACCTTGGGGTTTTCATGTAGAGGACCCAAAACGGATCAAGTCTGAATACTTTCAAATATTTCCAGCATGCCAGAAACTATTACACTAAAAAGGATTATGTTTGAAATGCATACAAGAAATGGTAAATGAAAAGCTGGGCAACAACATGATGAGCGAGATAAAAATACTATGACGGATCGCGGTACCACCACTGGAGCAGTTGACTGAGAATTAACAAACCTCACCGGCAATGACTTGAATTCTTAAGATGATCCATTTTCATACCCGCCTCGATAATATCCAAAACAATGTGCCAAAAAGATAAAAGAGGATGACAAACAAGTGGTGTGATGGATTGAAGTATCCCTATTCAAATCGCGGCGAATGAAAAGGCACAATCACTTATTCGAGGCTGAGACAAATTATTCCATGATGATGCATGTGGCTTACCAAGTATCTTCCTCATATTTGAAGCAAGGGGTTTAGTGCAGTGAAACCAGGACATTATTTCAAGGTGGATTGGCAATCGATTTAACATTTTTTTTGTCTATGCCGGTTTTGATGTATTCATACAACGAACACAGACAAGAGCTTTTTAACAATGTCATCAAACCGCGCAAACGGATTACACATCGCAATAAATAACGCCCTCAAAGATGAGCACCGTACTCCCCACCCTACGGGCATTGGGCCTTGTTGATAAATTACATAACAGGTCCATGGATGACATGGCAAGGCAACACACATTCCATATTGGATCCGAATGACACTTGGGACAACTAACTCAACAAACATAAATCGTGCAATCTGAAGATATGTCAACGGTTTTTTACATCAACAGCATTCAAACACTCGGTCAAGGATGACGTAACCTCAAGAACTCACAACTCCAAGTATTAAGACACAGCAGTGATTTGCTAAACCAGGAAATAAAAAATCATCAAAAATCAGATTTGCTGATGTATGCAACAAGTACCAGGTATCCTAACATACCCTTGCAAATGATAAGACCAGAAGCATCCTAATAAGGAAGAATCAGAGATTTTAGTCATACGGTACGAAAAGGACACTAAGACAACACGTATTGAAGGAGAATCGTATCTTGGAAACACTGCCGTTTTCTTCAATTCCTGTCAATTCTACAGCTGGAAAAAGGGATAAGAATTATGAGAATTTCTAAAGAATTATCCTTCACTTTGAAGATATTCCTGCAAATTTCAAATATGTTTCAAATCACGATAGTGTCTTTAATGATGCACAGACAGTGTATCTTTTGGCCTAGTGCTAACAGGAAGCAAAGATGTCTTCAAAGACAACTGAGTGATCATCTCCCAGGAGGAAAGTTTTCAAGCCCTCAGATATGGCTAGAGAAGAAGCTGCATCGTGGAAGCAACAACATATCCGGTGAGAGAGTGTTTTCAATCTAGGAGTAAAGAGAAGACAAGGCCAAGATCAGCAAAGCCAGCCAAAATTAAAAGCAAGAAAGTAGTCTTCAAAGTACACAAAGTCAAATGAGAATTTCCTGGATAAAAAAACCATAAGAGGCGAAAGCAATCATAAATAGGTTAAGCAAAACAAGAGGAAGGAGGAAGCCCAGATTAGAGGAAAATGATAAGAGAAAAAACAAAACGGCGCGAACTGGAGGAAACAAAGTGGAAAATTAAGGCCAATCAAGAAAGTACTAGGAAAGAGAGAAAACACCAGGAGAGAGAAAGGAAAAGTTGTTTGATACTATATCAAATATGGCCTTTGGGAATCAGAAGAACAAATAATGAACTCACACAATCAGCAAGACAAATTCAATGTGGTTAATTTCACTAACATTTATTGCACTTGGTTATTGGGCTTGGTGAAACCATAAGAGGTGAAAGATTGACCCAAACTTGAAGCTTATAATTGCTGGAAGACAAATTATTTGGTGTTTTAGTAAACTTTGATACAAAATATCTAAATGTCAGCATTTTGTATTGGAAATGGTTCAATTTGTGGTTTAAGAAATAGTATTTAGTTTCACAGCAGTCTAGGAAAAAAATGGTTGATACAAAAATGTATTAAACACTAATCTTTAATTCTCAATAATATGCTTTGTTTACACAATTGACACTATATATAGACCTAGTTTAAGGAAAACTACATTATGATTATTTATGGGAGACAAACAAGAATGTAGCAGAACTGGTGTTACAAATCATGACCATCAACACCTAATGGGCCACAAACTATAAGCTGAACTCTTGAAAAGAAGACCTACAGATGTTATCTTCAAGTCATGAAAAATTGAGTAATACCACCTGAACAGAAATTAAACATGGCGGTCACCTTATTGGATCTCCATAATTCTGACTCCCATTTCATGTAATCATTGTGGTAAAAATGTTCCATATGGGAGGGGCACTGTAGTGTAGAGGTGAAGCTCCGGATAAAATGTGAATTTTTGCACACAAGTAATTTAGACATTGATAATCCATAAAAATTATGGAAGGCATTGCCAACCCCCCTTAATGGCCCCCAGCTTGTGTTTCAAGTTTAACGGGGGTCTCAAAATTTAAAATGTTCGGAATGTGTAAAAAGCACACCATTGGTGTTTGTCTGGTCACAAGTATTCCAAAAAAGGTAGAGTTTACACTATCTATGGGCTTATAGTCCGGAGTTATGGGGTAAAAACTGTAAAAATGGACGGAAAAAGTCAATTTTGTGTTACAGGGGTCAAAAGTTAAAAGTTGCTTTGATTCAGTTAATATGTGCTTGCAAAATGGTTCCCTAGTCTCTAAATTTGAAATAAGGAATAGTTTGCCTTATTGTTATGCTTAGTTTTTCACGTTATCCAAACAAAATAGGTGCAGGTCAATAGAATCAAAGGCTGCCAAATAGTGTTGCTTTATTCGCCTTTGGTAATAACCAGACACGTAAGATAGTCAAAACTATTCCTATATTTCTTCTATTAGCTTAAACCAAACAATTTGAAACCCACTTTTACAAAAATTGGAAGCAAACCCTTTAATTTTGACCCTGTACAAACCAAAAAATTGCTTTTTTACCATTTTTACAGTTTTACCCAATAAGTCAGTAAAAAATATAAGTCACAGGTAGGATTATAAACTATTACGTTTGGACTCCTTGTAACCAGGGACAGACATCATGGTGTGCTTTCAACACAATCGGAACATTTTACGAACAAATTTTACCCCTGTGTAACCTTGAAATCCAAGCTGGGGCAATGTGAAAGGCCGTTGCAATGATTCCATCACTTTTTTTTGATTATCAATGTCTAAAGTTACTTGTGTACCAAAATTCACAATTTTATCCGGATTTGCACACTACACATAAGATCTGTTCATACAGTCCCCCACTATCCCACCTATCATTCAAACAAACGTCAATATGATGAAGAATCCCTTATGTAAAGACAAATCCAAACTAGGATTACTCGCATTCTAGCTTTCAACCTCTATGGCAGAGGTCTTGATCACAGTGAACTCCATGCCGATTTTCCCGCGACGATCACCTCTGATGGATGGTAGTCTCTTTCGCAGGAAATCTAGATTTAGCTAGCAGTGGATTATAAACGTGATCTAATGAGAAAAACCCTTATCTCGGTGTGACTTTTCCCCCGTTGTCTGATTTGAATGCTCTCGATTTTCTTGAGAAGGAATTAGAGTCCTCTTCAAGAATTGTTTTACACTCCCAATAATGAGTGGTTCTGTTGGGCAAAATGGTCAGTAATGGCCGATTTATGAATTTCAGAAAGTGACGAATTTTATGCCTGCCCTGGTAAATTCTTGTCAGCGATTTTTTCCGTATCTTTAAGATGTTCCGACCAATTTGTTTGTGCGGAAAGAGGACTTACCAATCCATCAGGAAGTTGTTCGCGCGGGAAAGAAAAGCAGCAGTGGAGTTCACTTGTTGATCAGACCTTGCCATAGAGGTCGAAGCTAAAGAATGTGAGTAATTCTAATTGGATTTGTGTACATAAATTCTCATCATTATTTCTGAACGATCCTACATATGAATATTTTCACCAAAACCCAGTAACTTGCCTTGCCACTTTTTCTTGCTGTGTACTTCAATGGGGGTAAGATTGAAACTGTGACAAGAAATAAAGAAATTTGTCTTCCAAGTGCTGGCCTATAAGACCAAGAGATTAATGCCAAACTGTTAACTAGTATTATTGTAAAGCTTATTTTCCGGAGAGATATAATTTCTTATCTCAAATATTAAAATAAAATTTTCAGCTCATTGGTGGTCAAAGTCAATCTTGTTTCAGAGGGTGTATTGATTCCATCCCACAATGCATCATTTAGTGAAATTTCACATTCATAGGTCAGATGATCCACAAAATGGCTATTTTAATACATAAAATCACACTCATTTTAGCCAACTAAAGTGGCTAGTAATGAGGAATTTTATCATGATCATGAAATGATTTGCAGTCCTTCAACTTCTTGAACCCTGTCTTCCGTCAGTACTGACATGTGTTTCAATACAGTACAGTATAGGAAAGTTGCAGTGCATTAGGGGATTGGTTCAAAACAACCTCTTATTTATTGGTCCAGTCATGGTCCAAAGTTGGATAATCATTATTATATACAGAGGTAGAAAAGAAAATTTTACTGCATGCTTTTGAAAAATCAAGAATATAAAAAAAATGTACAAATTTTTATTGATTATGTATAGTTATTTCAAGTAACGTGGAATGAGAATAGCCTTATGTTTTGGATGTTAAAACACAATCTACATGTGTTTTTACCTTAGATTTTTGAAAGATGTTCCATTTCTGGGTACTCCTAGGTAAAAAAAAAATCACTTTGAAAAAAAATTCAATAATTCATAAATCTGCCTCCTTGCCAATATAAATCCTGGTCAAAGCCTGCTTCTGGATTTAAGTTGAGAAAGCCCTGAAGCCTTCTGAATGATATAACGCTGTTCATCTTGTTTATAACACTATTTCAGTATATCTTCGATTTATATGATGTGACACTAATAGTTACAATTCAAGAATTTCATGTTTTGCACCTGGCTTCTTGAATTAGCGTAACTGGACTAAATGCCCATGGAGTATATCTTTTTATCCGTTTCCTTTTGGACACATATTTCTGTGTATTGGTTAGTTTTGCCTAGGTTTAACGGGTTTTTGTGTACTGTGTGACACATTTTCGGTTCACCTTATCTACACATGTGAACCCTACCGCTATGTCTATTATAGAACGCGTCAGCTTAGTAGTGTTCAAGTAACACCTCATCCCCCGTTTTTTAGATCTTTTTTTTTTCCACTGCTAACAGGGTGGCCAGATTCACCTCACAATCACCGTCAAAAACTGTCACCAAAAATATGAGGATTTAGTGGAGATTAAATAATAAACCGATCCCTTAAGGGTAGAACCCCGGGTGGTGCATGATACTACAGAAAGCACGCGTAGATAATGTGGCGAGATGTCGAACGATTTGGATAGAAAGGATTCTGATAAGGAAGGAGATTTCGGTTAGGGGGGGAATGTTGGAGGGATGGTGGTTTGTAAAGAAGGGGCTGGGTATTGGAAGTAAGGACAGCATAAGGCAGGGGGAGTTGGGTATCGCTGGTGCCTAATCTTGTCACATATAATTTGGAGATATAAAATCACCAGTCTTTTGACATGAAATTTCATCCTTAATCAAAATATATCACTCCAGTGATGAGTGTCTCAATCTTAACTCCAATCACTATCACCTTTTAATTACTGTAGGGTTTTTCAAAGGTAGATGCCACAAATTGAGAGCATGGTTTCTTTCACCATCAAAGCAATGATGCCATATTTCTTATGAACCTTTTTCTTGTTGTTGCACTTACTCTTGGATCTCAACCCTGTACAATCATTTTGCCAGACGAGAAAACCTGCAAGAAGTTGATAAGCATGGTTGGGTTGAAGTAAAGTTTAAAATTGAAAATCAGAACTCAATTCAATTTAAATAATATCATATACCAGTTTTTATATAGAGCTTAATCCCCGACCAACAGGCCCAAAGCACTGTTGCCAATTGTCTTATTTAAGCAGCCTTCAAGAAATTGTCACAGTCCATTTCGCTTCATCTAGATGGCTGCTCAAATACATGCCTTACAAGCACACAAGCCAAGGTGACGAGGCAATTAGGATTAAGTATTTGGCCCAGGGACACAAACACTTGACCACAGTGGGGTCAAACTCACAATTTAAAGGCTAATGAGCATAAGTCCTGCCTTTTCCACTGACAAACATGCCTCAAACGTTGAAACTAGTTAACAAGTTGAAACTAATTACAAGTTCAGCTATACTTGCCTGTTAGAAGTAAAGGAATTTAATGTTATTCACTTTCGTGCACTAGTCACAGCTGTAACTGCAATTACAAATTTGACCGCATGATCCTACATTATTATTATGGCTGTTAGACGGTTATCAACATATTATTTTTATTAGATTTGTTATGCCTCGATTTTATTATCGCGTTAGACCCTTTGTCTGATTTGCGCTTTTTATGGTATTCTTAAAGAGACACAAGGACATTCCAAAAGAAACGCCCTCATTTTTTTTTCTGAACTCAAGTTTTTTTTCCATATTTGGAATGCTTACCAATGTCTTTCACATTTTAAGGGGTGGCCCCTTTTCCGAGCGTTGCTCTTTTGGCCTCCCACATTTTGATATTGTTTTATATGTGCTATTTAGAAGGTTAAAAACCTTGAATTGAACTGAACACAAAAGGCTAACAATAAAGACAACATCACTCCTTACTTCTGCCCCGAAGAGCACTCTCTTGGTTTCAGATGGGGTGACCTAATAAATACTCTATAAATCCTCCAAAATTGATGTACAATACGATAAGAAAGTACTGTCTAGATGTATATTCTGCAATATTTAGTACTGCTAATTTGATTACAATGTCACCCGGCATATCGTGTGGTGTTTGTTCTGTCACTTCGGTGATCCATGAGCGCACTAGACCATCTAGCGCTCTCTTTTGCCCATTTTCGCCGCCATGCCTCTGAAAAGAACCCAAAATAAGGAGGAATATTTTATTTTTTTTTAATTTTTGGCTTTTAGCCTTGGTTAACTCATTCAGTGTTCAGACACTGCTTCCAATGATGCTTCCCCAGGATCCAGAATTACTTTGGACAGTCCAGGGGTTTCCTCCGAGTCCCTACTCTATCGAAATGGCTGCGATTACACACACAGGCGTGATTCTCCATGTACATGGGTTAAGGACGCCCTTACGTTCCCTCCGAAGGAGGGATATTCTCGTGGTTTGTTTGCCCACGTTCAAATGAACACAGGGGAGAGTGAATTCCAGTTTTGAATATTGAACTGAGTCTCAGGTTTAATATGCAAAATACACAACAGAAGTTTTTGTTCATTCTCCATAATTAATGTATCTGGAAGCTGAATTTTTCAATTGAATTAACCTGATTTTTCAAAATGATAAGGGTGGGAAACGTGTTGGAGCAGCGTATCTTCCCTCGCCTTTCACCAATAGGGTCTAGGGTTCGATTTCCGGCAGGGGCTCGTTCTCGGGGGCTTTATTGTGAATTTGGTTGCCGATCGATCCATACTCGATTCCCGCAGGTTTTATCGGGTACTCCGGTTCCTCCTGCTTCTAAAATCGAGCTGTTCATAAATTTTTGGTATTAAGGTTTCTCTGATGTGCTGAGCGCCTTTCATGCAGCCGCACAGCGCTTGGATCCGTTTTACGTGGATATTGTCGCGCGGTTAAAATACAATTATAATATTATTATTTGAATAGGACTTTATATTCAATCAAAACAGTTAAATGTTAAACCACAGGTTTTATAATCCGGTTTTGTCCCCGCTAAACGGGTGTGGCCAGATATGCCTCACACTCAGCAAATACTGATGTGGTGTGGATTTCAAAACTTTAATTAAACTGGGGACGGGGAGGGACTCATGCTTTCTGAACCACACCTTTTTTTTTGTGGCCAATCAGAAAATAGTATTTAAGGGTCTGGATAACTCAGTTATTGGAGTTCTTTTTTTGCTATTGATCCTTCAACAAGAAAGATTTGACATCCAAAAATCTCTAAAGTTTGCCCCAAACCAGTTAATTTTTCTCCACACGAGCTACAGAATTAGGCAACCAAATTGTCAACTTCTAATTGATGCTGCAGGAACAGACATTACCGAACACAATTCAATAACCATGGTGAGCTTGGATAAAACTTCAGACCAGGGCTATTAACAATCAACCTTCTGTGAAAAAGTTTAATTCTGTAAATCATCAAGGCTTTGATTCAACATTGCCAAATTAAACATACCATTTATTCACACTTTCAAAATAACAATTTTGAGCAATAAAACAGGGGCTCCAGCCCAAAAAACTCTCCACTTAAGACAAGTCATGCCATGCCATGATTGATAGAAATGGAATATGCCACAATGACCACCCAATTCTGTCTAATAGCGTGTTCCTATTGAAACCGACAGTATTTTATTCCAGATTAAAATTATCCGGGTGATACTGAGAATAAAACAATAGTGCGAAGTTTCTATCGAGCAGTGTTTTTCGGAAAATGCCGGGCCGTCACGGACTGTTATTTTACAGCTAAAGGTTATCTTCCAGGACAACTGCGTGTATTGTGGGTCGTGACCTCACGAACGTCAGATCAAAATGGTGGAAGAGTGAATGTCCTAGTCTAATGTCAATTTTGAGTTTTTCTTCATCGGGAAAATGATTCTCTGCAAGCCAACACATGTTGTGAGCGAAGGCAGAAAGGTATCAGGAATATATTCAGCTTCTACAGAGACGTGCAATTATGCACCCAAAAAGACGGCGACGGGGAATGCGTGCTAACCCTGGTTTACTAATGTTTCAACACGGCGGCATGCTGGGACGGGGGTTCAATTGCTGCGATCATGTGGCATCAATTGCCACTATCGGAACGGTGTGTGTTTATATTCGCATTAGCCGGATATTAATTCTCTGGGCATTATCTTCAAAAAGAAGGATAAATACCAGTGGAAACTTCCATAAGCAAGAAAATGCAGTAGGACAAATGTTTCTATTGAGCAAGTTGCAATTAATCCTTTTCTGGTTTTATTTTACAATTTGAAAAATGCTCCCAACAGAAACACCACTATCTTTCGAATATATGACTTTGTGGTTTGACAACTGCCTAACCTAATACTTGCCCATTTCAACCTGCCTCATTGAATACCCCAATTTACTTACTGAAATTTGATTTCCACAAGGTGTCTTGGAACATGTTCCTTGTGCTTTAGCAGACCAGTACTCATTGATGGTTTTCTGTTGCAGCTATTGAATTTCTTTTTCCCTCTGTTCAAGAGTTTTTCATAACTGCTGGAAGACCACCAGGGATTTCCTATAAGGCAATCACCAGGTTGTTAGAGAAGTTTCAAATGAAGTTAAAGCGCCCTTTGACTTAGAGCCTTCAAAAACAGACCTTCTAACAAATACTGTTTATGATGTTAGTTACTCCTCTTGGAAAAGATATAGTGTTACATTTTATTGGGTACTATGGATTCTTTGAAAAAACAATGGTTTATTTTTGCATGTCATTCTATGCTTTGTATTAATGTATCCATAAGACACCCAAATCTCTCAAAACATCTCACAGCACTGGAGTGAGGGACAAGGGAAAATGCACTAAGTCAGAAAGTAGTGATGACGTCATTAAACCACGACTCAATTACGGCATGAAATACGCTGGCCGGGCCTTGCGACACCGTGTAGCAGTGGTATCCCGGGTCATGGGGGAATGGGGCCCGAAGGGCTCTGGGTTCGAGTCCCACCCCCGAATTATTTAGACCTTTTCCTACCCTCATTCCTTCAGTTTCTCCCGAGAGAGAGAGATGTTAGGGTTAAACAACTTGGTAATAAGAGTTATGCCACATTAGGCATTTTAGGACATTTAGTATAATGTTAGATCTTTATGTATCTGCTATGAATATCAAATTCAGTATCTTTTGTAGATATAAAACACATTAGTACACTGAAAAGACATCAAATTTTGGGGCACAAAATTTGAAAGACCAGAAGGAAAAATGGTACACTATTTACAAGCACATGGTTATCTGTTCAAAATGAATGGACCAATGCTCTGCCTAATTAGGTTAACTAAATAGCTTGCATCTATATTTTTGTTTGAGAAGATAGTGATTTCCAACTGCCACTCTTTGGCCTGCTTAGCCTTATTGGGAACTGAGTTTGTAATGAATGAGCAATGTCCTTTTGATTAGAGGTAAAGACACACTATCAGGATTTGAAAATATTTGAAATTTGCAGGATAGCTACAAGTGAAGGATAAGCCTAGAATTCTCAAAGTACCTTTTCAGCTGTAGATGACAGAAAAGGAAAGAAACTTCAGGGGGGTTTCCACCAAGATACAAGATTCTCCATTCAATTATCGTGTTGTAGTAAGTGTCCGCTTCTGGAACATAATGACTAAAAATCTCCGATCCTGTCCTTTAGTAGTTGCTTCTGTCTTATCATTTGCAGGGTATGTTAGGAATACCTGTACTTTTTACATACATGCAAAAATCTGATTTTGATGATTTTTTCGATTGCTGATTTAGCAACTCACTGTATTGTCTTTAATGCCTGCATTCTTTTAGCTTCGTGCATTGGCAACAAATCAATGCACGCGCGTTCAGTTTTGACGACGAATAATGGCACAAGCAACCGCAGGGGGCAGGGCGCGTGTCATTATGAAGTCTGGTCAAACTGACGCAGTGCAAATTGAATTGCCGATGCACTAGAAACTAAAAATATGCAGATATTACCCTAAATCATTAACGTTATTACAGCAAACAATTTACAAAAAAATCTGAATACGGCAGTAATGTTCCAAACGAAAAAAATGAAACACACACAGACAAAATCCACGTCGAGCGTAAAAGTTCTAAACACACCGCGTAGCCATTAAACATCACACTGTGCAAATGCATGGTTCTCATCCACTATATTTCTTCTCTCTAATAAATGTTCATGAATTTTATTCCATCAATTGGCAAAGATTTCTTTAAACTTGTTGATGAGTTAGAGTATTTTTTCAGAACTTTTTTTATTATTTAACGTTGCGGCACCCCCGGCGACTGTTAATTCAGAGGGACGACGAAAATGGCGTTTAACAAAGAACACGCACGCCGTATGCAGTTCCCACGCTATGCACATGTTTGACCGGTCTATAACCTTTTGTGGTGTTAAATATCAGTTTGAGTACGAGTCAAAAACTATTCAGTAAATACACATTGTTGATTTAAAAGCTATGGAGGAAAACTTAAAAGTGGGCCTACAAATTACCTGGATTGTCTTATCCTATATCAATACCCCTATCTGTTTTGGGTATGTTATTTTTATGTGTAAAATATATCTCTGTTCTTCCAATGCCTAGACTATCATTTGAGAGCAATTGAAGAGAAATGTAATATTTGTTGGAAAATGTGCCAGTGCCGCTTTAAATGAGTGTCATACCTGGTTTCACCAATCATATCAAAAGGAATCCACCAAAGTGAAAAATCTTGGGTTTGGTAACAGCAGTGGGATTGGTTTGTCTAACTGTGATCGGGGACCTACAGGTAGGACAAGAATTAACAGTCAAGCAAAAAAAATGGCCACTTATTTTAAACATACGGGTACTTTACATCAATTAATCCTCTATACCCGGGGAGGGAAACCTGAAGGCCGAGTAGTTACTCCAAAATTAACAAAAAAGGTATTTCCTAACTTAAAATATTTTAACTCTACTGCCACTCAACACAATTAATATACCCAAACAGAATTCAGCACCTCAAAACACCAGTTGATGATGAAAGACCCAGTAGGTCTGAAAAATATTCAGAGGATATCAATTCTGGTGACTGTAACAAGTAGGAGTTCAATTATTCAAGTTTATGATTTAACCTGTAATATGAACTATTTATATTTGATTTCACTGGGTCTGGGGAATGAAGAAGTTATACATCAGATTGTTATCATTAAACCAATGCTAATTACAACAGTAAAACATTCCACAACCTGCCAACATTGAGAACCCAAAAATCAAATGCATTGTGCAATGAACCCTATCACGAAATGAAAGTCCTTATGGTGTGGTGTCTATTTCTGTTAATCCACTTAGGGCATCTAGTGAAGTACACGGGCATAGTCTCCTGAATTATGGTATTTAGTGTGTTGGAAGCTGAAGCAGAGTTCAGGAGCCCAAAAATATTCAGGATGTTTCTGGCAATTATTTAAAGATTTGTTTGAATTTAAGAAATCAGGTATCTTAATTTTGCAATTTGGAAATTGAAAATACGGGAGGAATTCATACAAAACAGGGAGGTTGGCAGGTATGCATTCACCAAAACAAGGCGTGCTCAAACACACCATTTTGCCTGCTTTTGCATTCAGTTTTGCAAAATTAGCACATAAGACTAATTAAACATACAAATAAATGGCATTTTCAGTAAGGTACAAAATGTTCTAATATTCCACACACTTTCGATAAAACCAATACCAGACTGAGACAGGGAACTGCCAAAGGCAACATCAAGAAATGAATACCAATTAGCAATCACAATAAAAACTGCATACCTACTATACAAAGAGGTGTGGGCCCACAAGTGGATGACTGGCTACTCCAATTCTTGACAGTGCTGTTCTACAAGGGGATAATGTGTGTGATATGGGGCTAGTGTGATGCTGTCATTGCCTCCTAATTTATGGTCTTGTTGGTGTCAACAAGTGAATGGTACATCGACTGCCTTCCACTGAAAAAAGACGACGATATAGCAGATTCTTGATTACGGTTAAAACTTCTCCAGTATTATTTCATAAAGTATTGTAACCCAGAGGATTAGCTTCAAAGTGGGATAATGGCTGTAGAATTCTCATAAGTTACCTTTTCCAGCTGGAGAATTGACAGAAAGAAGAAAACGGCATTGTTCCAAGATCGATTCTCCATCAGTTACGTGTTTTGTAGTAAGTGTCCTTCGGACAATAATGACTAAAATCCGATCTGTCCTTATTAGGTGTTGCTTATGGGTCTTATCATTTGCCAGGGTCTGTTAGGATTACTGTACGTGTACTACATGCAAAAATCTGATTTTTATTGATTTTTTCGATTTGCTGATTTTAGCAAATCACTGATAGTGTCTTTAATGGCTGCATAATTTTGCTTCGAAGGGCATGGCAACAAATTCCAATGCACGCGCGTTTCGTTTGACGACGAATGAATAATGGCACAAAGCACCGCCAGGGGGCGGGCGCGTGTCAGTATGGTCTGGTTCAAAACGACGCAAAGTGGATTGAGTTTTGGCAATGCACGAGAAACTAAAAATATGAAGTATTAACCTAAATCATTAACGTTATTACAGCAAACAATTTAAAAAAATCTGAATACGGCAGTAATGTTCCAATGAAAAGATGCACACACACACCCGCCCATTAAATCCAACGTCGCGCGGTAAACTTCGAAAACACCACCCGTACGCTCATTTAACATACACACGGTGCAAAGCAGGTTTTATCAATCATATTTCTTCTCTATAATAAATGTTCATGAATTTTATTCCATCAAATGGCAAAGATTTCTTTAAAACTGTGATGAGTTAGAGTATTTTTTCAGAAAACTTTTTTTATAAATTAACGTGCCGGAGACCCCCCGGCACGTTAATTCAGCAGACGCCCGAAACAGGCGTTAAAAACAAGAACCGCACGCCCGTATGCATGTTCCCATGCAATGCACACTGTTTGGACCCGGTCTATAACCTTGTGGTTTTAATATCAGTGAGTATTTTTCTTGAGGCAAAAATATTCAGTTAATATACACATTTGTTGATTAAAGCTAGGAAACTTAAAAGTTGGGCCTACAAAGTACCTGGATTGTCTTTATCCTCATATCAATTACCCCGATCGTTTTGGGGTATTATGTTATTTTTTATGTGTAAAATATATCTCTGGTTCTTCCATGGCACTAGACTATCATTTCGAGAGCAAATTGAAGAAATTGGCTATTTTGTTCGAAATGTGCCCGTTGCCCGCTTTAAATGAGTGTAATACCTTGGTTTCACCATCATACTCAAAAGGAATCACAAAGTGAAAAAATCTTTGGGTAGGTAACATCAGCTGGTGATTTGGTTTGTCAACTGGTGATCGGGACTACAGGTAGGACAAGAATTAACAGTCAAGCAAAAAAAATGGCAGGCACTATTTATAAATAAGGGTACTTTACCTCAATACTCTATCACCCGGGCGGGAACATGGAAGGGCCGATTTACGCCAAAACATAACAAAAAAGGTAGTTCCTAAACTTACTATTTTAAACTCCTACTGCACTCAACACAATTACTATGTACCCCAAACCAGAATTCAGCACCTCAAAACAAAGTTGATGATGAAAGGACCCAGTAGGTCCTGAAAAGAATTCGAGTGGATATCAATTCCTGGTGACTGTAACTCAAGTAGGAGTTTCAATTATTCAAAGTTTGAATGCCTTAAACCTGCTAATATGAACTTATTATATTTGAATTTTCACGCGTCTGGGAATGAAGTTATACATCAGATTTTTATCATTAAACCACTGCTAATCTACAACAGTAAACTTCACAAACTTGCCAAACATGGAACCCCAAAAAATCAGAATGCAGGTGAAATGAAACACCTCATCACGAATGAAAGTCCTTATGGGTGGTGTCTATTTCAGATCAATTTAGGGCATCTAGTGAAGTACACAGGGCATAGTCTCTGAAGTTACTTGGTATTTAGTGTTTTGAAGATGAAGAAGAGCTTCAGGAGCCCAAAATATTTCAGGAGTTTTGGCAATATTTTAAAGATTGTTGAAATTTCAGAAATCCGGATATGCCTAATTTTTGCAATTTGGAAATTGAAAATATTAATGTTTTTGTATATAAACAAAATAGGTTTCCAAAGGTGTTGGCATTCTTAAAAAGCTCAAACACACCATTTTTTGCCTGCTTTTGCATTCAGTTTTGCATAAATTATGCAAAATAAAGCTCATTAAAACATACAATAAATTGGCATTTTCTAAGGTACAAAATGTCCTTAATATTCAAACACTTCCATAAACCAATACCCAGACTGAGACAGGGAACGGAAATGACAAAGGCAACATCAAGAATGAATACAATTATCATCACAATAAAATACTGACATACACTACCTTTAAAAAGGGCTGGTCCACAAGTTGGGATGACATGGCTGACTCCAATTCGTGAAATGTGCTGTTCTAAACAGGGAAATGTGTGTGATTATGGGCTAGTGTGTGCTGTCATTGCATCCTAAATTAATGGTCTTGTTGGTTTTTTGTTCAACAAGTGATATGGTTACATGACTGCTTCCACTGTGAAAAAAGGACGACGACGAATTATGAAGATTATTTGATTTCGGTAACACACTTCTCATATTCATTTCATAAAGTATTTGTCAACCCAGCGATATAGCTAGACTCTTTGAAAGGTGGCAATGAGGATTTTGTAAGTCACCATATTTTTTTGTATATGAGTGCTTTCATATAGATAGACGCTCCGTAGATTTCCTACCTTTATTTGGTACAGAAAGAACTTTAAAAAGAAAAATTAGGTGATTTGTATATGCTTATATTACAATAGAAAACATAGGCTGAATTTCGTATTGCTTCCTATACGAATTAGAAATTTCACAATTTTTGTACTAAAGAAAAAATGTCTCAGCTTAATCTTACAAATGAGGATATTTTTGATAGAAGCTTTTACAATAGTGCCAAATTTATAATTTTCAATTTTTTCGGAAACACCTGTTATTTGAAATCTCTCGTTGCACCTTAATGTAGTCACAAATACAGGAATTTTAGGGGCTACCATCAAGAGCAATTAAAAGTAATCAAAAATGAAATATTTAGTGTTCTGCCCATTGTGGTGGGAAAAGTGTGTGAATCTTTAGTGTCAGTGGCAGACCAACAATGTTGGTTCATCAGGCTGACCATGTATTGACCGTGTAGCTACAACTTTAGGGACATCATATATTAAATCCAGGTAACAAATAAATGTCGTGGAAATGTTATCCATATTGTCACCCAAAATGGTAATATTTAGACCCCAGATTTGATCAACAGTATGGAGTGATATTGATGAATTTTCACAACCTTGAAAGCATTGACTTTATGAAAATCATTGATGCGGATAGGTGTGACAAGAAGAAATTACCACGTCGCTTCCCATCATGCCATTGCTTCCATTGGAAGTTTTTGGACATGGTTTTGTCATGGGGATCGTTAGAGATGAAACACTCTTAAAATGCAAGTTTTGATCAGTACTGTCAATTAGCTGTCATCACTAACATCCACATAGTACCGTGTAGAAAAACCTCCATTGGAAGCAAACAGCAATGATTGTGGGAAGCTTACTGATATTTTCTCTTAATAGGGGACTGTCCTTTTTGAAATAATGTTACAAACGGATATGAAGTAGGTAGGTATATGCAAGAGCTATGACCTCTGCAACTCAGAAAAATCCATTGTGAGAATCTTGCCATATAGGCCTACAAAGGTCAGGATTTTATGTTATAGCGCCCTCTATTATGCTTATTTCCCATAGAAGAGACATGCAAAACTATTTTTTAAAGAAAAATCTTATTGCCTGCCAATGAAATTTTGTAAAATTACAATGGATGTAGTTAGTGGAAATAAAATAAACCCAAATCAGCCATCAAAACAGTTGTCCCATTGATATTTGTTGGATCTGGTTTTGTTCATACTGAATGATAATTTAAATAGACCTTCAGCAACATAATTATTACATACATCTATGCCTTACCGGCACGTATTAGAATCGCAACTACCATTATTTTAGTGGAAGACAATTTTAAAGGGAAAGGAGGACATTTCCAGAGAGAAGCGCCCTTCAATTTTTTTTTCAAACCCCGTTTTGCATCTGTAGAATGCGTTCAATTGATTAGATCACACCTGAAGGAATAAGCCGAATACGCAATCCTTATGCATAAGATGATGATTTAGTCATTTCTGTCATGCACGACAAATTCAAAGCCATCAGTTACATAGGGACGATTAGGATTGCGGTCAGTTCATAAAAGGTTTGGGTTTTCTTTAGTGCTTGTTGTCAATAAACCTTTGAAATGTTTTTAGGTAGGTGGTCTACATCTGATGAAGTGCAATTGAGAGAAATTAGTATCCTCAAAAAAATCTATCACTTTAATCTGCCTTCATTCTACCTTAAATAAGGCCAAAAAGAAAAATTGTTGTGTTGCCCTCCGGGCGACCGACCCAAAATCCCGAAAATTCGCGGTCGGTATTTTTTTTTTTTTTTTTTAAGTCGTGCAAAGTGATTGGTATAGATACCACAATTACTGTTTCCGGTGTAAAACATGGGTTAAAAAAACCACAACCCAAACGGAAAATCACAAAGAGTAGCTCGGATTTTAACTCCTGCACGGGCAAAACACTCACTATTCTTGGAAAAGACAGGGGAAATAGGAATGAAATTGTGTGGCAATATCAAAATGTTCGTGAAACACAAAGGAAAATAAATTGGGCTTAGTACGGCTGGCGTAGTTACCGCACCGTTATAATCAATGATACAGAGTACAATTCGACAAACACTGTAATATTAAATTTTAAAACAAAAATTTGACGTGCAATGGTACCAAAAACTGTTATAAACAATATAATTGAAACCATTTTGAAAAAAACACAAGTTGAAACAGTTAGAAATGAAAAAACAATAAATTTCTCTTCTCTGAAGCCAGCGAAAATATCAAATATTGCATTTTCAAAAAAAACAAAAATTACACTTCACACGTGCTGTTGTTAAACTGTTCAGCACATGCTTGCAGCGCGTTTATGACATTGCTGATTTCATGCCCACCAATACATTAACCGATCAACGGCATTAGCAGAACCAGCTAGTACTTGCCCACCCATGTCCCAACGGCGCCTTGGACACACTCAGATCCCCTACCCGGTAGGTGCCACCCCCCCCCCCCCGCGCCGTACCGACCATGACATGCAGGTGTGGGTGTCCTACACCCCACCCGCAGACAAGGTTCTCTTTGTCGACTCTGTGTGCGGTCTGACTCCACCGGCGCACGGGACCCTGGATCTAACCCCCCTCAAACCACCTGACGTTTCCGTCATGAATCGCCACTATTTAAACTGAGTGCATACTCTGTCGCCGGTTTGTATGCGAGGCATTAACAAGGCTGGCAGCTTGCAATATGCACCGTACAAATCGCCATCGGTCCGAATGGACCATGGCCGGCGGTTTGCGCATTGAGGCAATAAGTGTACTGGCGGGGACCTGGTTTCGGCCGTGTTCAATTGGCAAACTAAACGCCAACATTGAAGAAGAAGAAAACTTTTTCTAATAGATATTTGAATGCCCCCCTTACGTATTTAGCTGGATTTACTTTATGACAGCAATCCCTTTTGGAGATATAGACTTTAAATTCTTTACACAAAAACACAAACACAAAAACCCAACAAACGGACCGACCGACCTTCCCGATGTAAGCTGGGGAGGGCAAACACACAACAAATTTTTTTTTTTTTGCCTAATGGTAGGTGTCATTCTCTACAAAGGTAAAGGGCATTGCTATCTATACAACAATCCCTTATTCTTCTAACATTACATTACAATTGTCACATTGCATGATGAGAATTAAGCCCAGGAGCTATGCCTACACTTGCCCACACATATCAAGTACAAAAGTTTTGAGTGCTTAAATCTGTAGAATTCCTGCCCCCCCACACTTGCCCCCACCCTGACAGTATCCCGCCCCCTTTGATGTCCACACTCCACCCCCAGTCCCGAAGACATAATTCTTACGTGCACAACCGTTCCCTCGGCGTCCCGCCGCGCGGGCTACCTGACTCCTTCGCACCGATCGTCCTTCTTTCTGCGCAGCCGCCGCAGATGCAGGCTTCTTTCGTCCTTACTCCTTCGGTCGCCGTTAGGGAGGCTTCTGTCTGGGGCTCGCGCCCGCGGGCGGCGGTGGAGCGATCACCACACCGGTTCCTCGACAGTGATCTCTCGCGCCTCAATGACCGGGATGAGATTCAGACTCCGCCGAGCCCGCAGGCATGACTGAGACAGGAGGAGACTCTGGACTCGACTGCGCACACGTAGTCCCTTCTGTCACGGACCACTTCTGTCCTACACCCCCCTTCGCGGGCCGGGCGGTCGCTCTCGTCGTGGCCGCGTCCGGGTCCCGCTCCCCTCCTGAGTCCACATGCCGGTTAGTCGCCGGACACTGCCCCGCGCCCCATCTCCTAGTCCACAGACGTCCAGCCCCACACTTCTGAGCGCGGCCGGCGCGGCCGGCACGACTGTCACGTCCGCCGTATAGGCGGGCGCGAGGACGAACCAGCGCCAGCAGCGGGTACCCGAGTCCGGACGTGGGAGCGTGCCGACGGAGCAGGGGGAGAGCGTCGCGCCCGGTGAGCGCGAAGCCGCCGCACACTCGCACGGGATCAGCGGGACGAGAACGGGGCAAAGAAGGACACGCGCCCGACGGTCCGCGCCGTGGAGCACGCCGGGCGGGGCAGCCACGGACCGGAGCGGGCGTGGGCCGCCACCGGCGGGGCGCGCGCCTAGGGATATATGGCACCAGCTCTAGAAGAGGAGGCGAAGAGGCACTGGGTACGCGCGGACCGCGCGGATCGCGGCGCGACGCAGCGCAGGGCTGCGCGGCGGCATGAGGAACCGCTGCGGCGGGGCGGGGGAGCAAGGGGCGCCGGGTCCGGCGGTGCTCTAGCGACGGGGACAGAAAAGCTCGTGGTGAGCCCTGAGGACCGTCTCTACCAGACCCGGTATGCGCGCAGCCAGGGGCCCCAGACTAGGTAAACGTACTGAGATCAGAGCTTCCTCGGGCGGGTAGAGCGTGGAAGGGAACGGAGTGATCCGAATGGTCGTGGGTCGGGAGCGTGGATAGTCAGGGGCGACGGGCCGCTAGTAGGCGCGAAGGTGTGAGTCTGGTAGCGAACTCAATGAACAGTGACGAGGTAGCGCACTACAGGGGCGGGAGAGAAGTCTGGTGCGCAAATGGGGAGCGTAAGCAAGCGCTAACAAACGGCAAGTGAGGGGGATGCCGGATTAGAATCGAGGAAGATAGCAGGCGCGAGTAGAGAGGAGGCAGTGTGAGGGGAGCTGCAAAGGGCCGATGTCAAACCATGAAGGTAAGAGAAGTAGTGTATTGACGAAGGGTCTCAAGAAATGCCTTGCTTAAGGAAAGAGTAAGGGGGGGGAAACAAAGTGAGTGCGAGAGCCCATTAGAAAAGGTGTGGAGGAAATGGAGTGACCTTCTGTGCTCCCTACCCCAGCCAAGCGAAGCATTGTAGACAGTCAAAAACTATTCCTATATTTTTATTTTTATTTCCCACACGCCCATATGAACCTCCATCCAAAATCATACACCGTTTGATATCTCATTCTTAAACAGAATTATCTCAAGGTAATCTGTAACCTTACATTTGAGCATCCTTATGGCTGGTAAAATACTAAAAGGAAGAGGGGCTGCCACTAGCAGTGAAAGAAAAATCAAAAACGCCGGTTTGATGAAACCAATCAAGAAGTGACATATATAAAGGCAAGGAGCCGCCAAGGTGGGCGACGCGTGAGAATGTAGCAAAGAATGCAGGTGAGTATGAGGCGAAGGCCGATTCAATCCTTCCAAATTAACATCAAATAGCAGAGCGTTAATACCGGTCTAACTTGGTAATTGATACCGGGCAGGAACCAATAAAAAATGTGGAGGTCGCAACAGCTGTTTAAGAATTTCTTTAGTGTAATGCCATCTCACCTTATACTGCATCTCCTTGCTACGGCTATAATTCTTGTGTTCTCACAGTTACTGATGTGAAACTGTTGTCTTACTCCCACCCAGGCTACGGTAGCAGGACGACACTTTTCTATACTGGCAAATCTACAGATCAGAGGATATGTCACATTTTAAAACAAAATTATTAGCTCTTAGCAGTCATTATATCAAAACGGATAAGATTTAAATTGCTCTTACTTGGGAGTGTTGAATCTATAATCAACCAAAATTATTAGTAAATTCTCGTTGAAAAGATACAGTCTTGAAGGTTGTATGGCCACATTTCAATGAAGAAATCAACGCAGAGAACCATAATTGTAAACAACTGGCGCGTATGAATAGCACAGTTCATGTAATAGTAACACTAAAGGTGCTATCATACTCTACTGCATCCTGCCGTGCATGGCTTGCAGTATTACCCTCATTTACTGCAACGCAGTAAGTTGCAATACGTTAATTTTGAAATGTTTAAAAAGTTAAAATTAGTTTAACTGGTGATGCACATCAGATTGCAGTGGGGTGCAGTTGTGTATGTCAATTTCGAAAATGTTTGTTAATCCATTTTAAAGTTTACTGCCAACATACTTCAACTTTGACCTGCAGGGACCTGGGTGACCTTACAGTACAATCGATTAGGATGGCGAGCAGACGTTGCACAACATTACAGTAAATATATGCCACAGCGCCAATGCAGCTGCAGTGGAAAGATGAACAGACGTTCATCCATGCACACCTGAAACACTAACCCTAGAATTACAATGCTCAATAATGCCATAATCTATCAAACATGGACATAAAAGACATACTGGGTATCAAACTTGTATACAAGGCAAAAATGCAACTGGGCTTCACAAGTAAGTTTTAATTAGGAATAATATGTATCTGTAAGTGAATTTTTTAGACAGAAAAAATATTTAATCCAACATAGTGTATTTCTCCTGTCTGACCTTTGACCTGTGTGTAGCCTTGCCTCAGGATGGATGATCGTCTGTGTGCTCAGGTCAGTGGTGCTTTGACCAAATTTGGCTGGTCATAGGGAATTTCTATGCAAATTGACATCTAGATGACCTTTTGGGTCATTCTGAAAAACCTTGCTAACAAGGTAAGAAACTATCCTCCCCTACCTTCATGACATAAGTAAAGCATCATAACGAACGCATAGCTTGAACAGCACCTCGCAGAACAGATCTCATATTTTAGTATTATAGATTTATTCCTGTGTGCAAAAGAACACATTATGTTCAGTTTATCTGGCAAAAAAAGGGAATACGCAAGCACTACGAGTGGGCATTAAAAATTTAATTGGACAGGAGATACGCCACCACAAACCTCGTGTAAGCGCAAGTGCAAGCCTCTCCGGAGCACGGCTGCAGCCGGGACGAGCTGCTCGCCGGCGCGCATTTCTCTCGACCAGAAGCGGTGAGGACCCCGGCTCACACAATTACGCGTACGTAGGAGCGGCGGTGTTTTAAGGCGAGGTAAGAGTGGACGCGGGACTGTGGCACGACACAGTTGAAGATGTTCCTCCTGGCTCACACAGTCCACACTTGCATGTGGTGGGGTCCTGGTGAGGGGCCGAGCTAATGTGGGGGTTGAGGCGGCCAAAGCTGCCCGAACCACGCTCCAGAGGGTGCCCGACCCAGGAGGGGGGACCCGCCCTTAGGAACAACACAAAAAAAGGAGACCGTAGGATTAATCCGACTGTAGTTAGACGCCGCGACTGATCACGAACTTTCAGCACGAGCGAGGAGGGTACGAAATAATGAGGCGTCGGGCAGCAAATTAGAGGTAAGGCGGCTGTCTGGGATGATTGGTTGGTAAAGTGGATATGTCACATTTCTCTTAAAAAATATGTCATCAAATATAAAAGTGATAAAATTATATTTTGTAGAATATAAATTTATATTGATTGTCACATTTCCATGCAAACAGAGTTATAATGGTGTGTTTAGCAAGGTCCAATGGTATTTCTGTGATCAAACGACACAAGTTAATAAGGTACAGCCTTGTACCCCCACATACCAAGGGGCACAGGAATGGCTCAGTAGTGTTTACAGTGGTGAGCACCACCCCTCCGTAGGGCCGGACCGCCCCCACCACAAAATTCGTGATGTATTTCTACGGATAGTACAACCAGCGCACCATTTTCTCATTCAAGCACCTGTGAAATTTTTAGGGTCAAAGGCGTCCCCCCCTTCCCTGCTCTGCGTTTGTGCAGTCAGTCTTAGGTTGTCAACATATATTCGACACTCACACATATTGTTCGCTCCCTTGTGACCCTTATGTTCCACTTGGACTATTCGGGTGGACGTGATCTCTTGTTTTTTTCGCCTCCCTCTCCTTTCCCCCTTTTTCTGCGTGGCACTTACCGTAATTTTTCTTCAATATGTGTAAACATCCATCCATACAGCGACAGTGCATTCCATTTTCACCATCTCACAGGCACTCCACAACATGTTGTGGGGGCCAAATTCTGACAAATTAGTTGAATTTTTATGATGTGGTTTCTAAGCAGTACGCGCAAGCCGGATTTAATAAACCCCGGAAATGAACGAGCGGTCATTCGTTTGAGATTTCGGTATGTTCAAGTATGCCAAACTTGGCCCTAAACACATGTGAAAATCAGAAAAACGATCGCCCCTTTGTTATCTTTTTGGGGCACGTTAGTATCAGTACATTATCGTATTTTTCCCATAGAGTTGCGGGTAAATAATGTAAAAATTTGAGAAAAAAAAAATGTACTTTTTGAAACTCTTTTTTCTCAAAACCGCATACGGAAACCCATATTTTTGTTTCAGATTTGTTATCAGCACAAATAAATGTACTACATATCAAAAATTGTAGAGAAATTCAATGGCCCTTTAAAAATCATGATTGCCAACCACTTAATGGGACCTATTATGTTACTTTTCTAAAATCATCTTACTTATCTAAAGAGTCAGGTGATAATACATAGATGAAAGCATGTGACATCTGTGGATTTGGACTCTGGCATCCACTAAGGTAGCTGAGGTCTAACGAATTAAATAAATTATTAAACCCAATTAATAAATCCATTCTAATTAACCAGTCAGTCAGTCAGAACTGTTCACCAATTTATTGGTGTTATGAAAGTAGCAGGTAGCTTGTGTAGTTACAAGGCATGGCTTTGTTCTAGAAGAAATGTGAAAAATGTAATGCGAACTGTGTTTTTTTTTTTTTTTTTTAATGCAATTTTTGGCCCCCACTTTTTCAATTTCATTTTTTCCTGAATTTTTTTACAAAAAAAAAATTTAACGAATTTTTAAAAAAAAAAAAAAAAAACAACTTATGCAGGTCAAAAAGCCAAATTTTTAAACATTAATGGTGCTCCTTCTGAGACAAACTTTTTTTTTTCTTCTTCGCCTTATCTGACTTACTCAATAGCTACTACAATATCAGTTCAGGAAAGTATTTTCTGGACAGCAAAAACCTTTCATTTTGACATTGGAAAGTTGATACTGCATTCTATTTGAGTGAATCTGAGGAATGTCAAATGAATAGGCAGTTGTGGGTGAGATAGCATTAGCCTGACATTGTTAGATTATGGACTGTATTCTGAAAGGGAGTCAAAATTGGATCTGGGGTAAACCAGGTTTAGTCCAAAACGTGCCCTTTTTTCCTTTCAAATACTAAAAAGTTAAATGTAACAGGTAAAAAATTCCTCATGGCTGGGCTGTGTTCCGGCCCATCCATGAAGAATTTCTCACCACATTTTTAGAGTATGTTGAAGGGATAAAGTCCACTCAGGTAGGACTAACCCTGATTTAAACCCTGGTCTAAAGTTAGGACTCCCTTTTACATACCACCCTATAACATTACTAGTAGGTATCACACTCATGCAAGCTGGGTGTCTCGGATTTTAAGTGGCACTGGCACATTTTCAACAAAATAGAAATTCTTTAAGGTGCTCTAAAATGATAGTCTAGGACCTTGGAAGCATACAGATAATATATATGCACATATATCTTACCCTAAAAATATATAGCTTAATATATGGCTAAAGAATCAGTGATTAGCCTAATTGTGGACTGTTGTAAAACTTTATCAACAAATCTGTTATTACACTAATATCACAGAATTCCTAATTATTAAGGCAACAGAGGTCCAGACCGGTGTCAAACAGGGATGGGTGCCGACGCATTTTGGATATCAACTCTGGCGTGTTTTATCTGTTGTTTAACACCATAATTCACGTCTTCTGGAATAAAAACCACTCCGGAGTGTTTTTTTAATTAGATCTTCGGATTAGGTGTGTGCCTACTGCACTATAATGCAGGTGAAACAAAAAGGGTCTGGGAGCTACAACTTAATAAAGTTTCCTTAAAATGTATTGATTATACTATTACATACCTTTGGCCAATGTTGTTACAAACTTGAGGAACAAGGCAAGGACAACAAATTTGCTACTGTGGATATCAAAAGAAAATTACAGTAGTAATGTAGATAAACCTTTATTGCTTTTGCTTTTACTGGAATCTAGACATTTCTAGGAAATCAAATGATCATCGGTGTTGCACAGGTGCGGTATTTTCAAAATTTTTGAATTACCTGAAATTAATTTTTTTTATCCTACATTAATACTACATCTTTATCTACATCTATACTGACTGGCGATATACATCAGCATCATCAAATAACATTTTTCTAGCAAGGAAAGTTATAACTGATGTTAATGTAATTATTCTAATTCTTAGTCTGATGGATACAATTGGGTAGGATTTATTTCACTTAGAATATGAAAAACTCCACCTTCTGTTATCGATATCTCACCTCTTGGGTGCTTTGTTAGCATTGGTTGCCATCTTGCCTTTCTTGATACCATCTCCATCTCCTCCTGGTAAATTTAATAGTTATTACAATAACACATTCATGCGAACACTTCTTGAACATCAAGGATAAGTGTTTTTCTAACAAAACATACGGTTCCAAATAGGGAGTCCGATTATGTGGTCTAAGAATAAGAGAGAAATATAATATGAACCTAAGTGACCCCTGAATGAGCTTTGATCTTCAATCTGTTACCCCACATCCCTTGTCTCAGTTACGACCTTTAGAAAACCGGGCTTATGCTTATGCAGATGCGGTGATGCAGTGAGCGCACCCATGCCCAGCAGCTGTTCATGAATGTGACCGATATCGATCGATACGAGTGAACTTTGAATTCATGCGGTCACATTTCCGACCACAGATGGGCATGGGAGACGCCCTCACTGCATCACCGCATCTGCATCAGCAAAAGCCTAGGTTTTATAAAGGTCGGAAATCGTTCAAGCATACCAGGATGAAACTTGATCATCACTGTGTAAAAAGTACAGAAGTTGGAAAGTGTCAACAAAGGTATATTACTATTAAATAGTAAAAAAAAGTGTTTTATTTTTTTTATGGTTTTTCTATTTTTATAAAACCACAAAATACCCCTTGTCTCAATGGTATAAGCACACAAGAATAACTTGATCAATCACGCATAAAAGTTACATTTCAGTTGAAAGTGTCAACCAAAAGGTATACCAAATGGTTTGACACACAGAAAGACAGACAGACACACAACTTCATGCCGACAAGGTCTCTTCAATTGCATCAGGACACCCTTAGTAGCCCTGGAGCTAGCACCCATTCTAAACACATCTCAGTACAAAAGGTTGTGAGTGGGGGATTAAAAAATATGTGACAGAAGATGTTTTTTTTTTTGCAGAAAACCCCTGAAACGCTGATAGTAGTGCCGCAAGTGGTGCCTAAGGAGAGGGGGCCAAAAACAAGTTTGTACAGGGTAAATTGTAAAAGTGATCCAATCATGTGAAAAGACACCATTGTTATGTGTCTAACCATACGGATTCAGAAAAGGTATCGTGTAATATGTACAGCCAAAGTTTCAGAGTTATAGGCTAAAAAACAGCCAAAATCAATAAAAGGGTCAATTTCAGTTGTACAGGGGTCAAATTTTAAAAGTGGCCTCCGATTGGAGAAAAAAGGTTGCAAATATGGTGGAGTCATAGGATTAAAATTAAGGAATAGTGTTTGAACTGTCTAAAATGCTCGTTTCGATTTTGTAGGGGGCACAGAAGGTCAACGTCCATTGCATTCAATGGGGGCTTGATTCTTGTTACCCCCCTACTTACTTAAGCAAGCATTGAGACAATCAAACTATTCCTTAATTTATCCTATGAGCTACACCAATAATTTGCCACCATTTTATCCAAATGAGCAATTTTAAAATTGGACCCCTGTTACAACTAAAATTGACCATTTTTATGATTTTTGATGTTTTTAGCCTATAACTCTTGACTGAAACTTTAGGGTGAACATATTACAAACTATTACCTTTTCGGAATCCTTATGGTTAGACACATAAACATTGGTTGATGCTTTCAAATTCTTGGGGATCAATTTACAAATTGACACTGTACAAACTTTGTTTTGGCCCCTCTTCCTTAGGCCACCACTTGCGGGCACTTAAGAATCACGTTTCAGGGGTGTCTGTCAGTCTGTCAAAATATTAATCACTCAAAACCTTTGTATTAGTTTTTTTCTTTTTGATGTGTTCAAATGTGTGCTAGCTCCTGGGTTATAGGGTTAGGGTGTATGGTTAGGGTTAGGTTTAGGGTTAGTTTGGTTTAGGTTAGGGTTACTGTAACCCTAAACCTAAGTTCACTGTACGCGAGTAGATCACTAGGCTTTCACCCTAACCCTAAGTCACTGGAATGAGTTAGATCCACTGGGCTTTTGGCTTAACCCCAAGTCACTGTAACAAGTAGATCACTGGGCTTTATAGGCCTGCAGCACAACCCTCTTATCTAAAAAAAAATGATTAGATCAATAAATTTATAAGCCTGAGGTGCAAAACAGTTACTTAAGCGACTTCATAGGCCTGCGGCGCAAAACAGTTATCTAAGCGACTTTATTGTTATTTAAGCGACTTATCTTTAGAGAAGCGACTTTATTAACTTTTACCCCATAATTTCCCTCCTTTTCAAGCACTGCCCTCTTTAAGGGGCTATCAGCCAAATTTATGAAAGTCCTGCCCTCTTTAAGGGGCTATCGGCCAAATTTTTAAAGTTTATTCTTTCTATAGTTCAAATTTTCACTTTTAAAATGTTATCAGAGGTTCAAAATCATGAATATTCATGTAATTAACTCATTAATATTCATAAAATCTAATAAATATTCAAAAAATCTCAAATATTCATAAAAACCATTAGATTAAATTTATAGGCCTCCTGCGCAAAACAGTTATTTAAGGTGTTGGCATCATGATTTAAATCGGCCGAAGAATTTCTTTAAAATTTGATATATGGTGCATTCATATGTGCTGATAACAAATCTGAAATAAAAAAATATGGCTTACCGTATTCGTTTTTGAGTAAAAAGAGTTTCAAAAAGTACATTTTTGCTCAAAATTTTACATTATTTATCACACAACTCTATGGGAAAATGCGATTCACCGATACTAACGTGCCCAAAAAAGACAACAAAGGGGGCCGATCGTTTTTCTGATTTTCACATATGTTTAGGGCTAAGTTGCATACTTGAAAATACCGAAATAAAAAAATGGTGTCACCGTATTAGTTTTCCTGAAAACCTCCGAAAAAGGACATTTTTAGAGGGAATTTTGATGAAATTTCCGTCTTCACTAGAGTCACTGCGTTTCGCGTTATTTTATGCCTATATGTCACGCAGCAAAACAAAAATTGGGTGCGTGAAAGGTGAGAAGCGTAATAACCAGGCACGTTCTTAGATAAGTCCTAGCAACGTGAATTAACATAATGACAATGGTGATGTCTTCATAATCAAGAATCATCAATAATCATCAAAAAATTCGGAAAAGCTAAACACGCTTTTCCGAACGCGTGTTCTGAAAAACGAACCTTCGGAATTACTAACTAATGAACGTTAATAATATCGAGAGGACCCCATTCTGACCTTAAAAAGGCAAGTTCTCAGCTCTGAGTTTCTTCCTTTTTTCATATTTTCAGCAATAAAAACTAAGCCAAGACCAAGTTCTTTTGTGAACATGGGCCTTTGTAGCTCTCTTTGTAAATACGGAACCTAGTTTTTGCATTAAAATTACATTTTGAATATACTTGTTACATTAAAGCATTAACTGATGTAGCACTTTTGAAACAGATAGACCTGATTTATAGACATCTTACCAGTAACTTGCCGCATTTTTAAAAGGCCTGCACTGACGATCAAAGTTCTACGCGATTTTATGAACGCGTTACAAATTCGCGTAAACGCAGAGGAAAAAATCGCTCATGAATTTCTGCGCTGTTAAAATCGCAAACGAATGAACGCTCTCTCAGCTCATAATGCCAACACCTTAAGCGACTTTATAGGCCTGCGGCGCAGCAGTTAAGTGACTTAATAATCCTAAAATCTAATAAATATTCATAAAATCTCATAAATATTCATAAAACCATTAGATTAGTAAATTTATAGGCCTGTGGCGCAAAACAGTTAGCAAACCGACTTAATATTCATAAAATCTACTAAATATTCATAAAATCTCATAAAAATTCATAAAATTTATAGGCCTGCGGTGCAAACAGTTACTTAAGCGACTTTATAGGCCCGCGGCGCAAAACAGTTACCTAAGCAACTTTATAGGCCTGCGGTGCAAAACAGTTACCTAAGCGACTTTATAGGCCTGCGGTGCAAAACAGTTATCTAAGCGACTTTATAGGCCTGCGCCGCAAGCTAGTTAAATCTTATTTTTCCAGCCTCCCCCCCACCCACTCCCACAGGATTTTAAAATGTTTTTTTTTTGTGTTTTACATTCTATGGTGTCAAATTTTCACTTATCAGAGGTTCAAAATCATGAATATTCATGTATTTAACTCATTAATATTCATAAAATCTAATTCATAACAAAGCTTTATAAGCCAGCGGCGCAATAGTTATCTAAGCGACTTTATTGTTAATAAAAAGTCCTTGTTCGGCGGTCTAAACGAGTAGGGGTGGGTGTGTGTATGTGTGTGTATGTATGTGTGTGTACGCACACATGTCAGTTTTGACATACCTGTTGTGGACCAGGAAAGACGTTGTCCTTTGGAGACACATGCAAGGACGCCATATGGATTGCTGACTAGATTAGTCCTCAGCCAGGTTTCAAATGCACGGAATGAGAATGACAGCGTTATCTATGTTAAAACACAACAAAAAGAGGAAGCTATTAATTGGACAATGCAGTTAATGATACTATTCAACTATACTTGAGAGCATGTGTGGTCCAGTGGAAAAGCGCAGGACTCATGACCATTAGGTTGCGAGTTTGAGCCCCGTCGTGGCCAACGTGTTGAGTCCCTGGGCAAGACACTTTATCTCACTTCACCCAGGAGTAAATCGGGAGCTGTTAGGGGTAGTCATACTGTGCGCCGTTATAATTGGCTGCCAAATTTTCAATATATGAAAAATGTGATTTATCCTAGTGACAGCAGAATAAATGTAGCGCTATATAGATACTGGCATTTATTTTATTTTTTTTAAATTTAATACTTGCAGCTCGGACAACATTTAATAATTGTTTATATGTTATATGAAGCGAATAATACAGGCCAAGCAACAACAGAAATATTTTGTTTGAATAATGACAATGATTAAAGGTTCTTTAGCCTTGCTACGGGATTAATCCCGGCCCCTTATTATCCACAATGCCATTACCAGTATATCAATCACCTAAAGCAAACAAATGGCCACTGCAATGGCTACTTCTGTGTAACATCCAATTAGGCAACTTTGTCATTCTTTTCTTGAGTTCTCCCAAATTTATTACGGTTTTCCTTCAAGTGTATCATGCCCATTAACTTTATTCAGTAAATAATTAAAGAAATTGTGACATGGCTACAAAAGTTTCACAACAGTTATTCCCAACTCTGAATTTGAAGCAAGTGTAAAACACATCTGGAGCAGCTTGCACTGTTAGTATAGTGAAACTTTTCCATTCAAAACAATCAGGGCAAAGCATCGGTGTTAAACCCTTAGCAAATCACTGACTATAGAAATCTAGTGATTTGTCTTTGTAAGTATGCTGTTAATTTACCAGGCATTGTGAGCTTTGTCAGTTTTATATAATAGGTCAAAAAGAGAGGGATAGAACAATGTGCAACATTTAAAGGGGCATTTTGTGATCTACAGCCTCGTCCCCGAACTTGCCTGAAATAAGTTGATATTTTTTATGTCATCTATGCCTAATCTTACATACAAATTCAATCTACTCTGGAAGAAATTCATAATTTTGTATTTTCAATCCGTAAACGGATGGAAATTACAACACAGTAGCCTATGCGGCAGCATGATACAAACATTTGCTCATAATATCAAAACGAACTGTCAGAATCAACTGAAAGTTTGAAATAACCTTTTCTCAAGGATATCTAGTGAACCATAAAGAAAAATGAAGGTGCTAGGATCACAAAATGCACCTTTAAAATCTCACTCTGTCTTTAAAAGTCTTAACTCTCAAATTATGTTACATCATTATGAGATATAAAGTATACACTATTTTTACTGTAGAAAAATAACTGAGAAAGGAAAAAGTTTTGCAATGTCTTATAAACGATACATTTATATACGTGAAAACTTAGTACGTTACTCACTTACCTTTGAATAGCCACTCTTAGACTGCATTTGTTGTTGCATTGCTAACTCCTTCAGAGACTTGACAGTTCTAAATGTTGAAAAATAAAATACTGCTTAATGGGGGAAAAGGTTTGTTTTCACTAGGCTGCACATATTTTGATTTTCAAGGCCATTTTTACTGCATTTTGTTGTTTTATTTAATGAGAAAATTTTCATTTTCAAAGCCAAAATTGCCTCAAAGATAGCCCATTTAAAAGTATACATGATCCCAAATCAATATTTTTGTTTTATAACTAATGATTTGACAGTCAAATATGGTTCACAACTGTTTTGACTTACCATTTGTCCTGAATTGAGCAATTTCTGGGCAATTTTTATTTTCAAAAAATAAAAATATGCATATTGCATTAGGTTTTTAGACTACCTACTGGAAACAAAAACAATTTTTTTACCTAATCTAAGATAAAACAAAGAAGTCCAATAGTTTCTGTTAAATTTAATGAGGTCTGTAAAACAAGTATTACAGGTGTAATATATAAAAGGGCCATGTTCTGATCGCTAATAGCTTCTTCCCCTGAACCCCAGATTTTAACACAAGCGGTCAAAATTTTGGTATCAGAAGAAAGCTACCATTCTTGTCATTTACCCTGTGAAATCTTAGGGCTAAAGGATGTTTAGTTTGGATGTTACGAGTGAAAATGTGACCCATTTTGGTCAACCAATATTAATTTTACAAAGTACTCTATGGGGATTACAAAATCACGTTTTTAGCTCTCGCATCAAAACAGGTTGAAAATCGGTGCGAAATTTACAGATAGGGTTTTGGAGTGAATGCCATTCTATCAAGATGAAAACTTTATATACTTAAATCGAGTCATCACCCTCTAACAAAATGTACAAGATTCAAGTTAGCATGTGAGTAAAATATACCAGATACAATTGTTATGTGCTTGTTATACCTGTTACCATCAACAGAGCCTTCTAGTAAGAATCCTAAGGCCTCTACACACTGCACAGATAGGAGGACATCAGCAGCAGCACCAGCATAGGAATCTTAAAGGAAACAAAGGGTAACAACTTCATCTGAATCTGTCGGTATATATGGATAGGCATAGGCCTAATACATTGTATTTATGCTGTCAAATATGGTACAATCATCAGCATCACAGAGGAAAAAAATCTGCATTCATATATAACACTCTAAAAGCTGCTCTTCAGATGATTTTGGTGAAATCAACATTGAATTGGGATTGGAGGAAGAGAGAGAACAAATTTACATATTTCAATATTAACCATAAACAAAAAACAACAAAACATTAAAAAAAGCAAAAAACTAAAAAATTAAAAATAAAAATGTTGGTTTTTATTCTGTTTTTACTTCCCAACACATTTGATTGTTTTTAAAAACAAGAGGCATTGATCTGCTAAATTTGGCAACTGGGCTTGAGACTTACTTGGACTGCAATTCAACTACTTCCCTATTTGTAAAAATAACATGATTTACAAATACTGTACACGATTACACAAGCCTGCAATGATGAACAGTGCAGTGTACTCTGACCCTGATGCGTCCATGTATTATGATCATGCTTGGGCTGCTAAAGTCACCCTCGCGAGATAAAAAAGTGCAAAAATGTCATTCACAAGCATGATCTGTGAATGCTTTGAAATTGACCTTGACAATGCACAAAAGCAATGTAAGACATGCATGCTTCCTGTATTAAGAGAAAGACAAATGCAAGCCAATTTTAACTCAATTGAAAACTACCTCAGATGATACCATTTCAATGTTTACAATGAGTTTGAGGAGCAAAAGAGTGCAACTGAAAGAGCACAAAAGGTTGAACAGGCTGGTGCTAGTTCAAGTACATCACTGGCCAAGAAGGTGCATCGATTTCAAATGCAAGAGAATGATGTGATAAGGAGTGCTATTCCTTTGAGAGGATATCATCCACGATCCAAGAAAGCAAGTTAGCTGAGATGATTTGCAACCATTCTCCATAGTGGAAGATGTTGGTTTTAAGCTTTGTTGGAGTGTTGGCACCAAGGTACAATCTCCATAAATGCATACTCTTGTGCCGGATTCTCATCCCCGATATTTAAGAGCACGTCAAATCATTAACAATATTGAAACCCGTTGGCTCATGACTTATACGAACTTCACAATGCCAACTGACATCTGGTCAGAAAAGAAGAAAGCCACCATGAGTCTTACTGGACAATAATAGATTGATTAAGATTTCCAGTATAAGCAAGCTATTCAAATTGCTGCTCCTTTTAAAGGGAGACATACTGATGAAGCGATCAAGGATGAGTTTGGCAAAATGCCAGATAAGGGAGCCTGAAAAAGAATAAGTTCATGTCATGCTCCATGACAACCCCACCCAACACTATATCAGCCTTCAACCTGGCAGATGTACGTCACCAAGGCCATTTTGTGTATTCCTTTCATCTGATGGTTGGAATATGATTGACACTCAAAAAGTAGTTACAGACATGCTATCCACTTCTTGGATTGCCACGCACTTCAATCATTCACAACTTTTGTACAGGTGTCTCAGCATTCAACACAACAAACATGGTCTAAATATTTAACACATAATCTAAGATGTCCCTACACAGCGGGCCAGGAATAAGACTGTACAGTTCTACACCCTTGTACGGTACGCAAACTGGGCAGAAAAGTATCGCACAGAGAATTCTCACATTGAGTTGCTGTACATATAACATGCCAGCCATGTCAGGCCAAGTCAATGAATTGGGAAGCAAGTGGCGAGGCCTTTTTGAAGAAGCTACTCGAAAATTATCCAGAACAGCAATATCTCTTGTGATGGTAAACCCGCGTGTACATGATACAGACATTGGGGAAATAGGAAACAGAGGACATTCAAACAATAACTGACCTACTCTTGGATGCAAAACAGTGTTGTGGGAAATGAAAAACAAACACATGAGGCTACAGCAAACCTTATGGACCATAATATACGACTAATTTTTGAACAAGCCACAACAAAAATCTGGTTCCCCAAGGTTGCTGTTGACTCATCCAGAGCAGAATGAAGATGATGAAGTTTCAGAAGCTAAAGTTTTAAGATACGGAAAGAGCAGCCACAGCTGTTGAATATGATCTCCAGCTCAGCTTAGGTGCCATGTTGATGAGTCCTGGAAGATGGGCAACAAATCAAAGTCAGAGTCAATTAGGGAGCAACCAAAAGTTACAGAGTGGGTCATCACAAATCAAACAACGATGCATCAATGCGTCGGCGTATTTTTATCGCGCGGGCGGCGTTAGCCCGCCCGAGCTGGAATAAAATACGCGAGGACAATCGGATGCATGTTGTTGATTTGGGATAGACCCACTCTGTCACATGTTTGAATCACTGTCAAACAACAAATCTTAATGAAAATTATTAATATCGTGCATATAGGAACGTAATTTATTCTCACTTATAACATTAAAATGTTCCCAGTTCAACAAAAGCTTCCTAGACTAATATTTTAGAAATATCTGAAGCAAAAAACGATAGTTTGTGGTTTGTTGTGATTTTTGAAGTTTGCACCCATGGTGACTTGAGCGAATCAGCCCACCCCCCCCCCCCCCCCTCCCCCCCCCTGAGTTCTAAACGTGACAAAACAGCGCGCCGGCTTAAGCGTACCGCGTAAACGCAATTCCGTGAACACTGCCGCGGGCGTGACGCGTAATTTGCATATCAACTGTTGGTTGACAAGAATCAACAACGGTCCGCTCCTGTACAAGGAGATCGGTGAGTTGTTTGAACTCTCAATCAAGAAGCAAATACATTTATGAAAATGAAACACGCTTTAGACAAGCTGAAGGAGAAATCAGGGATCCAAATGATGTAGCAGAAGGTTGATTTTCCTATAGGCCAAGTAGCCAGAGCTATTTATTTGATCCAGGTGGCAGCATTCCAAGTGAGACTATTCAGCAATGCAGTGGCATGAAAAAATGCCAGGGAAATGTCTAGCCATAAGGGCAGAGATGATGCTGGTCACAAGACAAAAATTGACGCTCCGGATTTAAATATTAAACTACACTCAGCAGTGACGATAGAATGGTAGAACACTGATAGAGTGCTATTGGTTTGAGTATTGAGATTTTGAAACTTGAAAATTTATACTTTTTGGCATTGGATACCTGAACTGCAACAATATTGATTGAAACTGCTATGATGCGACTTTTTGTGCATGTGTTGGGAAGACGTTGTAAATTTGCTGTTGATGTTCATCTTTTTTGATGTTGTAAGCCTTTTTAACGTTAACTTCCTTGAATGCATGTTTGATGAAAATGAAAGCTGAAACGGCAATGTTTTCACACAACTGATGGGGAGTTATGGGAACTTACCTAGATGCTATGAAAGTTGTCTCCAAGGGGATAAGGATCATGGAACCTCCAAGAATATGAAGATGGAACCACAGATAGGGAAGGGTATTGAAGTTGATGTTTGTGTTGAGCATACAATCAAGCAGCAAACATCAACAAGCAGCAATAAAATACACAGACACTTATTTTCTCCCTCTATTTTCTCTTTTTGTTCCTTTTTTTTAAAAGCACTACGATACACAATTAGAATAGAAGATGAACTACTATAGATCGTTACAGAGGATAATACGCAAAACTTAATAATCAAAGCTTACGGGAGTAAGATTGCATTAATTATTATGTGGAAAACTTTAGTTTCAGCTGGTCGGCATGCTACAATACACAAAAAACTAAAAAATTTGCAGTGCAGAATAAGAATTAATGTTCAACTTTTAAGCAGAATCCCTAAAACAGGAAGTTTAACTTTTTTAACATGTTAAAAAAGGATTCTTGACCCTCTCAAACCTCTATTTTTTGGCATCTTTTGCAGTGGGCACAATGCTCTTGATTTTGGCACAACGGCGAAATCGTATTACGCGATGCCGTAAAATATGTCCCCGCCGAATGTGCCAGTTCTACAACTCATTATTTGGTTGATCTTGTTGACACAGGCTAGGGGAATTGATAAGCCCTGTTCATTACGCCTCTTTATGTGCCATCGATTTTACTCAGGCTTTTGACAGGATCAACATAAGATTGCAATTACAAAAGGAATTGCTTAGGGGTACGTCACACAATAAATTCCTGTATATGAAGCTCCTAAAAGATCGCACTCAAACGGTAAAAAATCCAGGGCAAGTGTCCACACTCCTTCAGATATTGGGGCGGGTTCCACAAGGTACCAATTTTGGGCTATATCTTTTTCTGTGGCAAACGATTATGCTAAGTGAGCACAAATGCGGGGGAAGTATGTGGACGGACTTGGACCCTTGGAGAAGTTAGAATGTAAAACGCACAATAGATCTCAATTGCAAGAGGATCTGATCAGTTGGGGGCGTGGTGTAATAGAAATGACATGGCTCCAAAGCCGGAAAAATGTCATATAATGCATATATGTCCTTTGAAAATAAACCACAATTTCAAAAATTTAAATTAATGGCAAAGAAATAACTCTACAGATTCTATTAACTGTTGGTGTGACAATTAAAAACAATCTCAGTTGGGATATTCAGGTAGTGAGATGCTTAAGAAGGCTTCAAAACGAATCTATAGGTTTGTATGTTCTCAGGCGTTTTGGGGTATGTAGAGGATCCGTTTCGGTCTTCCAAAATATGTTCGCCAGTAGTAGAATATGCTTGCCCGTTGGCACACTGTCTACTAATCACCCAGCAATCAGATGGAGATCAATTCAAAAGCGTGCTTGTCGGATCATTTGGGCCCCGAGACCGATACGGGTTCATATGATGAGGCTTTGGCCCCAAAAGTTAAATTTACTTCCCTCAATGATAGGCGTGAACACCTCCTCCGTGGTTTGGGAAGAAACATTTTTAAGGCTGATAGGCATAGGTATATGCTTCCTGCTACAAGGGCTGGAAGACATGGCAGACACCTTAGAGGTTGGCAACAGTTGGATCTGCCTACATGCAGGACAACACCGGTATAGGAAAATCAACAATCCCAGCAGTGTCGACCGTTTAAAATGTTTGTATTTAAAGTATGGTGGTTTTTGGCTATTGTTTTGTGTGTGTGTGTGTGTGCGTGTAGGTGTGTATGTAAGCTTGCGTGTGTTTGTGTGTGAGCAAAGTGTATGTGTAGGTGCATGAGTTGTTTTTGTATGTTTGTGACTGGGGATGGTGTGTTTGTGGCGTGTAGTTGCATTTGGGTGGAATGTGTGGGTGCGTGTGTGAGTGAAATACTGAGATCTATTTTTTGTACTCATCGGATTAATTTTTCAAAATTTATAATAGTTAATGGTAATATATTAAATATAGTATTTTAGTAAATCATAAGTTTTTCAGCGTTTTTTGCTGCTTTGTATGTTTTTTGAATAAACCCGAAATAATAATCAATATAATAACAACATGCGATAAAGCAACTTCAACACCATACCCCTTCACCAATACCCCGCAATACTCCACCCCTCCCCAACCCCACCCCGCAAAACCCCACACCCTCCCAAACACCCCATAACTCCCCAACACAACACCCTCATCCCCAACCCCCACCTCCTCCCCAATACCCCAACCTCATCCCCAACCACCCTGCACCACCCCACCCTCTTTTAAAAACCCTCAACACCCACCTACTCCAAGACCTATAACACGGCTCCCATTCCCCAAACAACCCCGCAAACACCGTCATCCCTCCGCAACACCCCACCCCTCCCCAACACCCATCACTCCAAACCTCCTCCCAACACCCCGCAAACCCAACCCCCTCCCCAACACCCGGCAACACCCACAACCTCCCCAACACCCCACTCCCTCTCTCAAACCCCACTCCGATCAACACCCAGGATACCCCTCCACCAACACCAAACCCCCTCCCCAAAACACCCTCACACCCTCCCCTTAGCATAGTAGTCTCATGTAGCGGGAAGTTTGCCTATCCGATATACCGTTTCAGAGATACAGCAATAAGCATTTTTAATTACTCATTTGCATACTCAATTTTTGTCCGCATGTATTTTTTTATCAGATGGTGTGTTTTCTTTCGTTCAAATTGCCAAAAACGATGCATTGCCTGAGGCCTATCTGTAGCAAGGAATTTTGTGTGTTCGATGTACCGTTTAGCGATAACAGTTATTAAGCATATTTAATTAGCGCATTGCATACCTAACCCGCATGTATCACACATTTTCAAATTGCAACAACGATGCATGCATGCATGGACTTTCATGTAGCGAAGGAATTGGGGGTCACGATATACGGTTCAAAGATCCAGCACATAGGGTTGTCTGGGTTAACATTTTTATCACAGACATCCAGTTTAACATTTTATCACAGGGACATAAGGACATACGGAATACCGACATAGGACCATATGGACTCACACGGACGGAGCCCATTTTATAGTCACCGTCCGAACGTGGTTCGGCGGGGACAATTATGTTGCATATATTATGCAAAACACTGAAAGGGGAGGGTTTGCAGTGGCACAGAATCTCCAAAACAGCCACAGGCAGAGAGATGCACAGAATACTCAAAAGAAAATGTTACACATATTTTTATAATTACACATCTTGTTGATATTTACTTTAAATATGATATACCAGATTTGTTTGATACATATCTGTACATCTTACCTGTCCAATGAGCAGTGAGAGAATATCATGAAGATGATCTGAAGAGAATGTCAGTGTGTAGTCTCATCCAAGTCGACAGGGAAATCAAAAGTGGGTAATTATTACACCTTTGGCGATTGGCTGCACTGGCTACCCGTTGATTTCAAAGTCAAATGGCCGTTTTTGACTAAGGCATTTTCGACGGTACCTTGCCGTTATATTTGTCATCTGTGCTTCCACTTACCAACCAGCACGTTCACGCCGATCCTCATCTGAAAAGTTATTTGGAAACTGCCACGGGTCAACCTTAAATCAGCTAGTGAACTCTCATTTCATTTCGCTGTGCCAGCTTGATTTTTGAATTCACTTCCAAACAGCCATTTCTAGTCTCCCCCCAAATTCCAAGACTCAAGTCAGCTTAAAACGCCCTTTTTCGTCAAGCTTTTTCATGGCTCAAGCTTTTTGTTTTGATTTGTATGTGTTGACTTTTATGGCGCTCTGAGGAGTTTCTCCTGAAAATTTTGCGCCTTATAAGAACTATTTATGATTACATATTATTATTAATTAATTTGAAGTCTTATGCATAATATTACGTCTACACCTCTTAAAGTAAATGAGAACCAAATAGTGCAATACAATCCTACATGCTCAGAGATTCTCACATTTAGATTTTGCAAGTAAGCAGTGCTTTTCTTTTTGTTTAGTCATTGATTACAAACAAATCCGAACATCTGGTCACTGGAAAAAAGACACATAATCTCCCACCTTGAAATATTTTAGAAAGGAGCTTCTTTCCATAATGTCATGTAATTTATGATGTAGATGTAACAAAGTACATGTTTTTGATTGATTAGAACTATGAATTTATGCTTTATGTGTGGTAATCAAATATCACTGCAAGTGCAATACACATTGAGGGCAACTATACACGAATCCGACGGCGACTTTGATCGCCCCTACGCCGTGGGCGCGCACTCACCATCCGCCATGACGGGGGGCATCTTTTGCATTTCTTGTTATACACCGCGTTTACGTTGTACGTGTTTACCACCCACAAAGAAACGATAATTTTTACATGCCGAACGGCAAAAATCAACACTTTTCACTGTTATCCATTTGTATATCATCATGGGCGGCTCAGAAAAAATGTAAATTCTTGGTTTGCACAAATAGCGATAAAAGTTACAAAAAAATGGAAATGAACTGCGTGTGAAATCACTCGCCAATGCACATGAAGATGTGAATGTCTGCAGCCGTACAGATGCACTCGGTTCCCCACTGGACAAACCAACCGAATCTTGGATGAACTTATTTCATTTTTATTATTTTCATGTAGTTTGCTTTAAATAAACGATGTTGTTTTCCACAAATTCCATTTTAAAACCAGGGTTAAATTTAGTTCCCCATTTCACGTAAACGTACATACTACTGTGGGCCTACAGTAAAAAACCCAGAACAATCATGGTATCCATTTCGGATGTCAACGTTTTTCAGCCAATACGATCGGTCTTTGGGAACTATTCAATTTTTCACATACAACGGAATATAACCACAACATTGTTACTTTATTTTGTCTGGATGTTTGAATTTTACGAAAAATGATTTTTCTCTAGCGCTGTTATTACCACGTATTCTAACCATAAAGCGTTGCCATTTCTTAGTCACGCAAAGTGGGCGAGATACCCTTCAATGTGTTACACCAACATAAGACTTCTCCCTGGAATCCAGTTTTAGGCCAGTCCCTGGACATCATCCTTGCCAGATCCATTGAAATAAACGGTGAAAATTGTTAAAAATTGCCGCGAAAAGGTAGGTTTGTAGAATTATTATTTCGTTCGTAAGCAATATGCGGCGTGTGGTGTACTGTGTGTTTGGTGCCAGGATGCCCCCAGTAATGGCGGCGACGTAAGAGGGTGTCCTTTCGAGGCTGCCCCAATCGATTCCGTCTATAGCCCAAGCCCCTGCTACTGATAAGGGTGCCTGATTTTTGTTCATTGTAAAAAAGAACATAACTTTTTCTTTTAAACGTTCTGGATCAAATTTATCATAAGTCTGTAATAAATGCTTCCCACTATTTTTTACCACATGTCCTAAAATAACAAAAAAATCATCCATTATGGCGTATACACTGAAAATAGTACCAAGATTGGTGTCAGGTTTGCTGGCATTTCAGATTCTATAAGTTATCCCCTGTTTGTTCACGCAATACGGAAAAATATCTAAGGTTTGTTTCCAATATCATACGAGGCGATAGCCGAAATCTATCCCTTTAGTAGGACATCTGAAAGCTGGTAAGCCGAAAGAAATTAAATTCTTTTAAATCTGGATTAGCACCGCTACACTACCTACAAGTCAAGGTACAGAATCCAAGTAGGCCAACCCTATAATAGACCTGTGTTCTAGAGGCCTACTGAGGCTACAATGTACAATCAAACTTTGACTAACTGCAACAGTAACATATCAGTCATCATTTCCTGATACACAAAAATTTTCCACCAATTCCCAACAATCGCCGTCCTAGACCAAGTGTCATGGCCACGTTTTCATAGTCTTCCTATGCACAATAGTCAGTGATGAATTCTGCATGGTAGCATGGCACTGTAGGAAAAAGCCCTAACTTACTCGTTGAAAGTCATCACATAGGTCACTATAGTAGATTCACCACATCGTGTCACCCCTTGTACTTTTCTGAAGGAATGCCATTGAATGAGGAGCATGTGTAGTGGGTGGAAATTAAATCCACGCTAAATCAATTGAAGCTTGTAATCTAATAGCGGAGAAAATCAATTCTGTGCTTAATGAAATCCTTCAAGTCAACGTAACGCATACCTGCTGACTAATCTATTTGCTTTCAATGGGTTTCAATGTCCAGGTAAGTTGAATGTTACCGACTTTTGAACGCCCGTGCTATGGATAGGAAGGAACACAAAGGTCTGGGCACCCGTTCTTGGCATCTCTGTTTAAACTCGATTATCTTAGTTCGTTCTGAACCAGGTGAAGCGCGCCAAAATAATTGTGCGCCCTCTCCCAACTAACGACGCTGTCCCAAACTTTCTCCTTGCACGATGGGTTGAATCTACTATAAGTCCTATAAAACACACAGGGAACTTTTAAAAGTTTTTTTGTACAAAGACCATCTAGGAAAATGTAGCAAGTAGGTCCCAACCTCGTTTATTATATTAATCCGACACGTCGGACCTTCGGCGCTCATCGGAGTATATTTGGCCGTATATGCGATTGATGCTCAAATATAGGCTAAACAGTGCAGTTCAGTGGGGATTAAAGTGTGTGACAATGGTTTTATACATGCTATACTAAAAACAAACTTGTGACAAATTGAGTGTATGAAATGATTGAACTGGAATAGTGGAGAATAAAACAGTAAATTATCCCACTTGTTTTTTTTTTTCATCTTTATTTCATTATTGCGCATTTAATTGGATATCTAAGTCCAGGATCGTTCGTCTGTCCCATTCCTCACCTGGTATGAATGGGCCGATCTTTGCCCATTTACTAGCGGCCGCTGTTATGGCAAAACGACGGACATTTACATGGCATCGTAACATTTCCAGCCACAAAGAAACAGATTTTAAATCATGAAATAACGATCTAAATCCCTGTTAAAAACAACAAATAAATTCCACATACGAGCTCGTGTTACGAAAAGCGGCAAGATGTGCCAAATTTGGAATTCTGGGAATAGCTGATCAAGTTTGAGCTTAAAGACTTCGTTTGGAAAGGTGTTTTCTAGATATAGTCGCACATAGAATTTTAATAAAATTTGTGTTGTTTGAAAAAAGTCTGTACGTGTTATTTAAGGGCTTTTTTTTCATTATCCCTTTTTTTTCGATGTCTAGCGTTCTTAGATGGCACAATCATGTTTTGCGTATGGTTTTTTTTTACTGTTTTAAATTGACCGCTAGAAATATGTGTCCATCGGGCCCGTGTTTCGGGCCAAAAAGTTTTTGATTGCGCATTTTTTAATCAGTTCATCTGTGGCCCACGCTAGATTTTTGGAGGGATGTAGTTTTCGCTTGACCTCAGTTGTAAGCTATAACTTCTAGAAAACGAACCCAATAAAAGATGTGGGAAGCCCTTATTTCCATGGTAAGTCTTTATATAGGATATATATACCAGTTCAACGAAAAATAGGTTGTTAACGAAAAAGGAAAAAAACATTAGAAAAATACTCATGCAAGCCAATCGTCCACCAGTGGCCGGCACGGATAAAAGAGGATCCCGTTATAAATTGGTGCGGATAAACGAGTTTGGACCTGTAAATATTTGTTTGAGCAGTCACAAGCCAATGTGTTTGAATAAAAAAAGCCATATTTGATTTGCTCTTCAGAGGGAGCTCGGACCAAAACAGTCTCTTCCAACAGATGTGCAAGATCATTAACATCTATAGATTTTTAATGCATGTAAAGTAGGCACTCTGATACTTTGGTGTAAGCATTACGTAATACAGGGCTCTTCCGTGGGTACTGAAAATCCTCGGGTAATTACGGAAAATATTAATTGGGACATTAACCCGCAGCATTCACACCGATTCTGCTACGAAATGAGAATACTTTGAACTGGATATTTTCCCATCCTTGGTAACCACTTGTTCCATATATCCTTGGTTCTATGTCTGATGCCATGGGAGACTTGGGTCGTGATGGCCAATCTGACGAATGTCAAGGTTTTAATTAAGAACACTGGACCCTGGGTTGTTTTACTAACTGTGGCCGGTAAGGAATTGGACCTGTTTTCCTTATCTATAGTCATGATACACAGTTTGTTCATTGACCTCTGCATAATTCCACATAGGTTTTAACCCACAGGTTTCTCCTCTAAAGATGAAGAATCAACTCCATTATCTTACAGTCAGAGTAACACAAAAATACTGTTCATGTATCACAATACCTGCAGGACCAAAACTGAGTCTGATATTTTTGTGGTTTAATCATTATTATTGATTAAATGGGATTAGGCGCGATATTTCGAGAGAATCGAAAATTTGAAAATGACTTTGTTTTAACTTATATATCAGCACTATGTGTGGTACAATCTCATATAACTGCTTTAATGCGAACAACCAACAAATAGTGAAAAAATGAAGTAATTTGAGGAAATTTGTCATAACCGGCTCCCGCAAATATACATACAACGATGGCGTCCCAAAATCTACAATAAACAGTTGATTGTGGTTTTACAACGAGCACAGAATAAATAAAAGATCAATCATTTGTGTTTGAGGGCAAACTGTAGTGATCCTGGTGCACAAATCCCGCTTAAAATCTGGGCTATTCACCGAGAAGGCTTTTTTGGATCTCAAGTCGAATTTTATACGCACGTATAAAATTAAAGAATAAGATCAAAACTACTGCCTTGTCTTTAATATAACTGATTTCATCCAACCACTTGGAGGTTATGTTTGCATATCCCTGCCAGCAACAAAATACAAGATAATTAATTTTTGAGATTTTTTCGATGTTTCGATTATCAAATCGCTGCTAACCCTTTAAATCAAGAGTATATATACAGTTTTGATGCTGCACAAAGAGAATATGAACTTGCCAAGGTAGGCTAACATATCGTTGTGTCAGTGCAACAAGATCGTAATTGTATTGTTTGAAAAATAACATATTAGTTTTTTCTTAACTCCCGTTATTTGGAATCTCCTTTTTCCAATGTTCGATAATAACAACTTGCATCAACATCTTTGGTGCAGACCGTTACAAACTGGTTTCATCTATACTCACTCTAGGACTTGTCAGGTGCGAGTTAATGGGGGGCCTATTCGTCATCCTGTTGATCTGATTATGGAGTCCCCTGCAAGTTTCTGGTCTTATAGGCCCGCAGCATTTGTCTACTACACATGCATCACTGGTCACATTATATCGTGCATCCATGATAGCCATTACCATCTCTATGCCTGATGAATGTTTCACATGCTTTTTACTCCTTCGATCCTAGCCGTCCTGGTGACGCTTGCCTGTCCTCTGTTCCAAAGTATCATCAGTGCATCATGCAATCTTCATCAGTCATTGATGACTGCAAACTGATCTGAACCATATAAACTGAATTGTTTATTGCTTGTTCTCCTCATACTATGATCAACTTAGGCACCTGACTCTCCATGTTGATGGTACTGATCCATTCTTCTCCTTCGATAAGGAACTTAGGTGTTGTTTTTGGAGCATGGTATGACAAGTCCACATCACATCACTGCAATTTCAAAGTCTTTGAATTGGCAGCTTGCCAACCTCAACCGGTCAGCAGGTCCTCGAGTTTCAGTCCTGTAGTAATGGCTGTAGCGGGCCCTGACCCTTTCTGGGTAGTCACTGGTGTATTGCAGCTCTCTTTTTAACAACATATATGTAAGTATCTCCGCATCTCCAAAAACTGCAAACATAGGAGTGCGAGACTCATCTACATGGAACCAAAGAGCATCACACTTCTCCCCACTAAAAAGCTACTTGGCGGCCCGTTGCTGACCGCATAATTTCCGTACTCTGGTCCAAACGTATAAGCTTATCCATACCTCACGACCTGGTTATCTTTTTCTTCAGATTGTTCCAATCTCCTTATGCCTTTAAGTTCTGCTGCAGGTGACAATAATTTGTCCACATATCCCACAAACAGATTGGTGATCGGGCTTTTTCTATCATTGCCCCTCGTCTTGGAATAGTCTGCCACTGTAGATTCAGAACCGGGCTGTCAGTCTTAGTTCTTTAAAGAAACTTCTCAAAAACCCCCCCCCATATATTTCCGGATTCCTAGCTGTTGGTTTCTTCTTCCTCATTCCTCTCTTTTTTTCATGCGCCTAGCATCCTTGGTAATTAGGCGTTTTGTTTATAAATCCGCTGTATTGGATTGCACAAGCTGACCCCCCAAAACTTATATACACAAATATTATCGTTAGGCGATCCTCGGTGAGTCCATACCACTTGACGTCACCGGCGATCCCAATCCCATCATGCTCGTCCTCTTCCCGCCAAACCCCAGAGGCTCAACCTCTCGGGCGAAAACCAGTGGGGCTGGGTGGGAAGGGGTCGACATTGGAAAAGGAAGATTCCAATACGGGAGTAAGAAAAACAATACTGTTTTCAAAACAACAATCCCTCATATTTGAAATCTCCCTAGGGTTTCAATGTCGATAATAACAAATTGCATCGAAATTGAAAAACCCCTTTTTCCAGACTAGGCACGACCATAACGGAGGTAGTTGTCGCCCCGAAAGAGACTAAACACGATTCGAATAGAAAAACCCAAGCGAGTAGAACGAACCCGAGGGCTACCCTCAAAGAGCGGCCCGCGGGTAAGCACCACTCTTGGATACAGAGTGCGAAAGCTACTAAAGGCTTAGGACAAGTAGGCCCCTCTTTCGCTCCCCGTCCACCATAGAAAGTTAATTCGGTTAAAGTCCCCGGGATCGAACTACCTGGAACTAATCACTGCTCACGGGTGCGAGGACGAGCGAGAGGAGAGAGAAAACGCGGGCCTCAGACTCATTAGCCTTCATGTATGTTTCACTGTTGGGACCCACGCTTTAGAAAGGGTGGGTTTTCAAAAATTCTAAAAAATTGTAATAAAAGGGTGGGATACGGATTTTATTGCATTTTTAAAGGGTGGTTTTGTAAAAAAAGGGTGGGTCAGAATAAAAAGGGTGGGTTCTGTAAATAAAATTCAAATTACTATCTGTTACAATCATTTGTTTGCCATGATGCCATCACAATGAAATAAAAAGTGTCCATCCACAAGTTAGGTTCTAATTAAATACAAGGCATTTTTGGGCAGTGGATTTTAATTGACAAAAAAAAAACTTGGAAATGATCTTACTCTATACGTTACCTACATATAATTGGTAAAAGAAACAATGGTGTGACAGTTGTAGAATTTCCAATGAATTATAAAAAGGGTGGGTATTACTTTTCAATATAAAGGGGGTTTTCATAAAAAAGGTGGATATAAAATAAAAAGGTGGTACAAACACCACTGCCAACTATGGATGTATGAAGGAAGTGGGGAGCGCCAGCCAACAGTATTTATGATTTGTCTAGGGGGAGGCCGCGGTGAAAGGCAGAAGAACTTGTTACAGCTCTGGTGGAAATGAGCTGTAGCACGTTTGCCGGCATTCACCGCATTGGCCTGATTGATATCCTCGCAGACCCAACGTGACAGAGTCTCTTTCGAGGCAGCCGTATTAATGCGGAGGTTTCCTGTTATCACAACACAGTATGCTCTACCCTACCACGAGAGGGCCTTCGTACGTTGAGCAAGGGTAAGATGTAAGAGCCCTCACCGGACACCCAGTCGGGTCCTCCCGTACGGAGAAGAACCTACTGACTGTCCGGTAAGCACAATGGCGGGGCCCTGAAGCAGGGGTTCATTTTTCTGAAGGAAACCCTGGCTGAAATGGAGGGGATGGCACGAAACGTCCAAACATATTGGAATTTCCCCACCGACAGTGGTGTAATTCTGAGGCGCGCGCCTGACGCCATCGCCAGTAGGAAAACAGTTCTGGACGTAAGGGCGGCCAGACTGGCGGAACCCAGCGGCTCATACGGTACACCGGTCAAACTCTGTATGTGGCGGTTGGCAAGTCCCACCCAGTCATAACTGGCCTCGTTGGAGGCCTGGTATTAACTGCCAAGAGTAAGAGGCAATTTTAAAAGAACTCAACACTTGGGGTGACAGCACCCAGGACTAGTACCTCGGTGTGATAGAAACTGAACCGCCGACTGTAATTCTTGATTGTGTTCGTGTCAAGCCACTACTGAATAAAGAATTCAGATGTCTGCGATCTGGCGAACAGAGAAGTGGCGGACAATTTTTTCGTCCTTCACCACTTAGCAAAGACCCACCACCGTCCAAAATAAGTGAAGTGTGTGGACCTTCGCCAGACCCTGGCCGCCAGATCGGCAGCGTCACGAGAAAGGCCTTGCGACTGGAAATGCTTATGCAGGGCCAAGCTGTCAGTGAAGGCGTCCACCAGATTGGTTGGACATCGCAGGATTCTCCCACAGGACTTATGAGTCCCGCGGGGGGAGCGTCCGCGGTATCACTGCAAGACAGGTCACCCAGCGGACGAAACCCCACGGCTGAGAGGCCAGAAGGGGGGGCCACGAGTATTACGCATCGACCCTAAGACATGTTTACCACTCGTGGGATGAGTGTGATCGGGGGAAGGCGTATCAAGCCTCTCATACCCGAACCAGTCCAGGAAAGAGCATCCACGCCCCACGATACGGGATATCGATCCCAGGGAGGCATACGTTGAAAGCGGAATTTCTGGAGGACGCAAAAGATCCTAACAATAGGCGGGGATCGAGGACGGAAGATCTGTTTTGCGTACCCGATGAGAAAGGGACCACTCCAGAGAAGTGGTCCCGCCCCTGGAAGACAGTCGCGCGGACATTGAGAAACGCCCGGAATGTGGGACAGCTGTTAAAGTGACCCCTCTCTCTATGCCCAACTCGATCAGAAGCATGTGTGGAGACAGTAAGTGGGGGATCTCGTTCCACCCCCGCCGGTTGTTGATATTAAGACAACACCGTGGTGTTGTCGGATCTGATGAGGATCTTGCAACCGGTCACCAAGTCCTGGAAATGATGCAGTGTTGCAAGTGATAAAAATCGCAGCATTCAGTTCCAGGACATTGAGTGAAGATACTGTTCCGAGGCCGACCAGCGACCCGAAACTGTCTAGTCCCGAATGTGACCGCCCCAGTCTGTGGTCAGGTTCAGGCTGGCCTAGCATGGAGGGAACTCCACCCCCGGAGGAGATTGCTGAGCAACCTCCACCAGGATAGAGAGTCCCTCACAATGGCAGTCAACGGGACCAGGCGGTCCACGCTGTCCGTTGCCGGACGATAGTGGGCCAGAAGGTGCAGCTGGATTGGGCGCATCCGATGCCGACAGTTCGGCACGATGTCAACCAAGGCTGCCATGAGACCCAGAACCCGGGACGAGCCAAGGCACGAGCCTGGCTGACACCGGAAAGGAGCGTAGCGCATGAATGACTTGCTACACGCTCCATCGTTGGGAATACACGGCCATTGCGAAGATCCAACTGCCACTCCCAGAAAAACTGGGGAACTGGATCGGCTCTTAGTTGGATTTTGATAGGTTCACGTGAAACCCCAAATTTGTGACCTCGCCACAGCAATTGGTGTGGGGCGGAGAGCGCGGTATCTCGGCGGCTGTAGATCAACCAAGCGTCCAGATAGATACAAAGGGTGATCCCCTGCCGTCTGAGAACCCAGCCCAACGGCCTTTGACACACGAGTGGAAACTTGCGACGCCGTGGACAGGCCGAACGGGATGACACCGGAAAACCTGGTACGCTTCTTGTTCTATCTGAACGCCAAAACAAGACTTGGTTATCACGTTGGGATGTGGAGGTAGGTGTCTTGAGCTCCAGAGATGTGGCCCAACAATTTTTGATGGGCAACGGAATAGCAATGGGCCAACGTCTACATCCGAAAATTTTTTGCAGTTTGGATGCAGAAGTTGAGCGGATCAGATTGAGAATAGGCCGCCAATCGCCCGTTTTTTGGTAGTAGGAAGAAGCTCGAACAAAAGCACCTCGAGAATAGAAGGGGGATTAGGAACGATTGCCTCGCTTGCGTCGAAGGTAGACTATCTCTTGAAGCAAGGACCCCTGATGCTTCTCTGGAGCTACGGGGAGCCGCGTGACCTTCCTGACAGAATGACGGGGTGGAGGAGCTGTAAACTCCAGACGGTAAACGTCGGAGACTACACTCATCACCCAGCAATCGCTGACGGCGTTCCGCCAGCGATGCTGATATTTGATTAAGCGTCCGCCCACCGGGGGTAAAACCCCCGGCGGAAGTTCAGTGGGCAAAGGCCCTGGAACAGCGGTCGCCAACCCGTCAAACGCCAGACTCCTTGCGAGAATACTTGGAGGCCTGGCTATTCCCCCTTGCCACGCTTCCGCTTGCCCCAGGGAGTCCGGAGGCGGCATTAGGAGGACTGGTGGAGCAGCGGCAGTCGTCGGAGTGGCCAGCTAGGGCTTGGCTGCCTTCCTCTTAGAAGAACGCTTCTTATTCAAGGTGGCAGGCCTTGCCTTCCCCTGCACCTTGGCGCGCCCAGCCTCAAGGGTCTTCTCCTTCGTAATCAGAGTTGCCACATGCCTCAATAGCCGATTTTCAGCTCCAATCCGAAAAAAGAAGACCCGACAGGGAACCTGTGAGGCTGGCGGCCAGCTGCGGAGAAGAAAGAGGCTGCTAGGTGCGCCAAGACATTCTTGCGCCGCAACACAAAAGTGCGCGATGCAAGAGCCATGGCAAACATCCAACGGAACAGCGACGCCAAAGCCCGCGGCAGAGGACACACGAGCGAAACTCGGGGGATCCGGACTAGCCGCTGCAATCCCAAATGGTTCAGGGACGAGTCAGCTGAAAAGACGAGGCATCGCATAAGCGGACCCTGGTGAGGATGTCGGCCAGCGAGGAGAAGAGGCTGCTAGGTGCGCCAAGACATTCTTGCGCCGCAACACCAAACGTGCGCGATGCAAGAGCCATGGCAAACATCCAACGACCCGCGACCGCCAAGCCCACGAGGCAAGAGACACCCGAGACGGAACTAGGGTGACTCCCGGCCTAGTCGCTGCAATCCCAAATGGTTCAGAAGAGTCAGCTGAAAGACGGAGCATCGCATTAAGCGCGACCGAAGTCGCCCGTCGATGTCGGCAGCTCACCCTCCCAGAACCATGAAAAGGCAGACAGGCTAGACCTTCCCCCAAAGGGAGACGTCTTGCGGACCTCCCGCCGAGTCCGGGCGACGGCGAAGAGTTCTCGACGTCCTCGAGAAGAACTCGAAGGGCCAGAATCAACTCTCCGCTCGCCGCCCTGGCCATGCCTTATCGGGTCGGACAACAGGTACTGGTCCACCCTCTCACGAAAGGGAATGAGGGCGAGGTCAACGCCGCCGCTGGCAGAGGTCTCACGCACAGCACCCAAACGAATCGGGGCGCTGTCAGGGAAAATCGTCGGCTCAGCGCAGGACGAGATCAAAGGGCCTTAAAGACTCTGAAAGAATTCGTTTACACTTGGCGAGGACTAAGCTCAGCAAACCCATCCCTTGGAATAGGACAGCGGGAAGCGAGAGACTGTTCACCACGCTTCCTGGGGATGGATTTCTGGCCGCCCTCCGCACACGAACCTGACTCCTGGACCCATCATCTCAAGAGGACGAGGGAAAGGATCCGAGTTTTCCCCGGTGCTGAGGGTTAACCGCTAAGGACGCAGGCATCACGGGAGGGGGGACTGGAGGGGACAGGATGCTGGCTACAACAGCAGCGCCTGCGACGCACGGCAGGCTGCTGAGCATGCGTCACCCCACAGTGAGCGCGGGCACCTAAGCCCAGGGGGGTACCTGCCGCACGACCGCGTATGCCAGCCATGGAAAAGGCCATGGGCCGGCTATGCCGAAAGGCAATGCGGGGGGATATGCTTGAGGTGCAACCACCCCCTAGCGTACCCCTGGGTCGATTTTGCGGGTAACCGAAGTGGTGAGCGGTGGCCAACCCCGTAGCCAGGGCCCGCCCCCGATCCAAACCTGTGATATGACTGCTGCCCGTTACGCAGCTGCCTGGCCCTAGGTTGGACCCAGGATACGTGCCATGACCCACAGGGCTTCATGCCTGCCCCATTGTTGCAAACCCAGGTTTGGTAACCCAGGGGGGGGAACCAGCAAGCGAAGGCTGGGGCACGGCGGCACCGAAAAGCCATCGCCCCGGAAACACGACCGCCAGGCGAGAGCCCCATCCCACGTGGCGAGACGTACCAGGACAGGCAGGCGATCCGAGGGGAGGAGGAACAGAGTAGGCGCACATAGAAAGCAGGGTGGGGAACACGGCACGGAAAAGGACCGAGTAGCGGTCGGGGACGCCAGGTACCGGCAACGATCGTCATCACGGTACCACACCGGCAGGGGCCCATGGCGCAAAATGCCCCCGCCTGCGCCGGACCAGAGCCCATCCCGCACAGAGGCAGCAAGTGCCCCGCCGCGGGGAAGCCCGAACCCAGACAGGGGTGGTACGGACCAGTGCTCTAAAGACGCCGCACCAGCCCTGGAGGCCGGCGGGCGAGCATGCCTACAGCCATTGCCAGGTTGCAGTTGCGCATGCACAGGGAGGAGGCATCATCGCCGAAGGGAGAGCGCCAACCACAGCCTGGCGAACCTCCCACCCGAAGGGGGAGGGACTCAGCGAGCCCGAAAGCACCCCGGTCCCGAGGGACCTAGGTGGCTCCTGATGCAGCACCTCCCCCGAAATGGAAGCACCAGCCCCAGGCCCGGTGAGACTAAAGCCCCCGAAGGGCAGGTTTGTTGTAGACCAGGACTCTGAAGCAGTATCCCATTACGGCTGGGACTGACGCAGCTCCAAGTGCGCTCCCACGGCGGGGTTCAAAGACGGAGGGCGATCCGCAGTAGGAGCGCTGGCAGCCGAAGCCGACGCGGTGGTGTTGGTGTTGGCCACCACGGGACCCAAGCCCCAGTAGTGCTCGGGGGAGCACCACACGCCGCCGCCTTCTCCGACGTTAAGCACCCGCGCCGTGACCTACTTGCTTACGGAATTCCACGACGAGAACTCCCGTTCGCTGTCGATCATATCCCAGTGAATCCCCGCCAGCCCTACACAGTAAGATAGGCAAGGGGACTCCCTGGTAAAAGATCGATGACGCCAGCAGGCCAGGTGGGGATCCCACTCAAACAAATTGAGCGATCCCCCCACAGAGCCGGGATTGGTTGGTCATTGAAAGCGATAGCACGCACGATTACACTCAAGTAACTCAGTTAATTGTCCTTTTCGAAGGACCATAGTTTACACAAAGACAGTCCATTCAAGATGAGGACACAGGAAGAATTTACAACACGACCAAACAAAGAGGAGGGTGATTAACTAGGGTAATGACCTGGCTTCAAGGATGGGCCTTGGAGGAAATTATCGTGTCTAGCCTAAAGAGGAGCCACCCGCGCCGGCACAATGGGCCCCGATGGATCAATAACTAAATTCTAAAAGAACGGAGCATTACCAAAGAGAAAAAGAGGAATCGATTTACTAAATTCAAGATTAATTCTAAGAAAATGGTCTGGACACTCAATCGGACAATTAGCTTGTATGGACCACAAATCTAAGGCACCCAAAAGAATTGGAGTTAAAAACGTATGACCCTGACATGATTATAGTCAAAGTGACGAAGTGGCTGACCAGTTTAAAAATAATTACACCTTCGAGTAATGGGAATTGTATTCGTAGTTATTTAAAACTGGATATAAAAGCCAAAGTTGTTACAGGGACGGACTTCTGCTCGCCAAGGAGAGCTTTGCATTAATGCTAAAATCCTTTAAACAACGCGGAATCAGGAGGACATAGCTAACGGAAAACTTAGAGTTTTCACCCTTAGTCTGGCCGAACAAATACCCGCCAAAACTTGTGAAATTTCTTTACTCGAAGCGGCCCGACCCCGAGACCAATTAAGCAAGAATTCCCCTCCCATCGAAACCGAGGAAACGTGCGAGTCCACAAAAACAAGGACAGTCACGAGGGGGAAAAGAGGACGAGCATGAGGGTATCACCAGTGACGTCAGTGGTATGACGTCCACGGAATAGCGCTCCTCTTATCCTGCAAATAGAAATTGTGTATATTAGTTTGGGGTGTCAGGTCTTGTGCACCAATAGATGATGCAATTGGTTATTATCGACATTGGGAACCCTACGGGATTTCAAAAATGAGGGGACGTTAGATGCCCATTTGTGTCACAAATTCCCATCAACATTACTATTATGCCAAGTCTTTGGTCCGTGGCTCTGAAATGGTTCTTCAGGCAACACAGTTCCCTGAGTCACCCATTTCAAGAGCCACAGATCAAAGGAAAAGACCAAAGTATTGTTAATTAATGGCAGCATTACAGATCCGACCTTGACTGCACTCCATGACTATATATTGAATAGGATGTATGCACAACAAACAAAATAGTGCAGACATGGTCATGCATCTGCTTATTCTCAACTCAGGATGTGATTCATGTCAAGGTAGATTAGAGTTCCGGCAAGGATGTTCATTTGCATCCAATAAAATACAAAGGCACCTCTTCTCCAGCTAAAGAGATGACGCAAGGATGATCTTGTACACCTTGTTGAATATTAACTAGATAAAGGAGGGAATTGCAGTCGGTTGTCAAATGGAAGGGAAGCCTGATTTCTTAAAAAATCTGAATAATAGCAATAACAAAGAACAAACACAAAACGGATGGGTAAACTTTCAAGTCATTAATTAACAGGCAATTAAGAATAATCAAGCAATTTCGGCTTTTTACTTGTGTGTTATGCACCTCAATAGAGAACAGCCATTTATCATTGCTTGGTATATTAAAATCTCTTTTCTATTGCCTCAAATGGTGTGTCATTTGTCTGGTATGTAGGGAGGAACACGTGACCACATTGCTAAGATCAAATGACAATTAGAATACATGGTACTTTAGTTCGTCACATGTAATATGATGTCGGGCAATAGCAAACTAGCAAGGAAAAAGCATTGCATGCACTGCTTGGTTTATAAATCAAAGGCTCTTTTCTATTGCTATTGGTGTCATTTTTCGGGGACATGAGGAGGAACATGGCACATTGATTAGGGTCTTTGCCTTTGGGGCAGGTGGGTGATCTGCAGTTTAAAACTCAGTGGGATTGGATTATAGAAAAAATCAATTGCTTGCGTTCCCCACTGGTTTGCCAAATGTTTCAAACCACAAAGTAAGGAAAGTTGTTGTGTGTGAATCAATTTTTAATGGTCTTCTCTTTCTCCTTACTTCTTCTCCTTTGCTTCTTACACTTGCACTTGTTGAGCGGACCGCTTCAACCTGTCTCCATGGGGAATTCAGCACAATAGGCTGCAAATCATTCAAATACCTTCAAACAAACCAAAACAAATCTTGAAAGTTTCAACGTTACGTGAATTTGGTCTAAGTAATTACTAATCTTTCCTAGGAGATGGAAACAGCGCACACAAAAGTGTTGAAAAAAAATGTTTATGTACTTGGCCAAGATTTGAAAACCGGAAACTCCATATTCCAAGCACGGCACTTCTCCATTGAGCTAACAAGCCGGGTTGTTAGAGGAGTGCTAGATATATCAATCTATAGGTGTTAGGTCCGAAGGGTATCAATACATGCTTCCATAGCAGGTTTGGGTTATATTTACATTATACCAATTTATATTTGTTTTTGCAAAACAAATTGAGCGGCATCCCCCACAGAGCAAGGGCTGGGTCATTGAAAGCGATAGCACGCACGATTACACTCAAGGAACTCAGTTATTGTTCTCTCAACGGGCCATAATTTACAACAAAAGACAGTCCTCAAGAGAAGGACAAAGGAAGAATTACCATACAAGAACAAAACAACTGAAGAGGGGAGACATTCTAGGGTACGGTACCCTGGCTTCAAGATGGGCCTTGAGGAATTAATTATCGAGTTAGCCTATAGAGGGACGCTGCACAATGGGGCAGCTGGATAGAATAACTAAATTCTAAAGAACGCCTTACAAAGAAAAATGAATACGATTTATTTAATAAATTACAAGGATTAACTTCTTATAAAGAAATGGATCTGGCCACTCAATCGGATTAGCTTGTCTGGAAACAAATCTGTAAGGCACCCAAAAGACAATTGGAGTTAGAAACTAAGACTCTGAAACACTGATTATAGTCAAAGTGACGACCCTGCCCAGTTTACAAAATAAATACACCATTCGCGTAATGGATTTTAATCGTAGTATATTTAAAACTGGAATAAAAAGCCAAAGTTGTTACAGGGACGGCCTCTCTCGCAGAGGAGAGCTGGCCTTAATGCTAAAATCCTAAAACGGACTCAGGACATGCTAACGGTAAACTTGAAGAGTTTAACCGATCCTGGCCGAACAAATACAGCCAAACCTTGTGAATTTCTACTCGAATCGGGAGCTAACAGATCTCACCGGTCAGGTAGAGCCCAAAAGGGAAAGAGGACGAGCTTGATGGGATCACCATGGACGTCAGTGGTATGACGTCACCAGGGACCGCCTCTGCTGAATAGAAATTGTGTATATTAGGTTTGGGGGTCATTCTGTGCACCAAAGAGGATGCAATTTGTTATTATCGACATGGGAAACCCTAAGGAGATTTTCAAATATGAGGGATTAGGGATATGCCATTTGGAACAATTCCCATAAAATACTATTATGCCAAGTCTTGGTCAGTGGCTCTCGGAATGGTTCTTCAGGCAACCAGTTCCCTGAAGTAACCATTTCAAGAGCCACAGACTCAAGGGAAGACCAAAGTACTTGTAAATACATGGCAGCATTACAGATACGAACATCTTGCGGCACTCACATGACTAGATACTGAATTGGATGTATGCAAAACAAACAAAAATAGTGCAGAATGGCAATGCATTTGCTTGATTCAACTCTCAAGGATCTGATCATGTTCAAAGTTAGAATTAGAGTTCGGCAAAGGATGTTAATTTGACATCCAAAAAAAGACAAAGGATACTTTCTCCAGCTACAAGAGATGACGCAAGGCGATCTTGTACACTTGTTGAATAAATAGATAAAGTAGGAATTGCAGTGTGTCAACTGAAGCCTGATTTCTTAAAAAATCTGAATAATAGCAATAACAAAGAACAACACAAAACATGGTTAACTTTCAATGATTCATTAACACAATAAGAATAATCAAGCAATTTCATTGGCTTTTACTTGTGTGTTATGATTCAATAGAGAACAGCATTTATCATTGCTTGGTATATACAATCTTTTTCTATTGCCTCAAATGGTGTCATTTTTCTGGTATGAGGAGGAACGTGACACATTGCCTAATCAAATGACAATTAGAATACATGGACTTTAGTTCTGTCACATGTAATATGAGGCAATAGCAAACAGCAATAGAGAACAGCATTTATGCACTGCTTGGTAAATACAAACTCTTTTCTATTGCTTTATTGGTGTCATTTTTCTGACATGAGGAGGAACATGGCACATTGATTAGGGTCTTTGCCTTTGGTGCAGGTGATCTGCAGTTTAAAACTCAGTGGGATTATAGAAAAATCAATTGCTTGCTTTCCCCATGGTTGCACATGTTTCACACCAAAGTAAGAAATTTAGTTGTGTGTGAATCAAATTTTAATGGTCTTATCTTTCTTCCCCTTACCTTCTTCTCCTTTGTTCTTACACTTTGCCACTTGTTGAGCGAGCTTCAACCTGTCTCCTGGTGGATATTCACACAATAGGTCAAATCCTTCAAAGTACCTTCAAACAACAACAACAAATCCTTGAAAGTTTCAACGTTACGTGAATTTGGTATGAATAATTACTAATCTTTCCTTGGAGATGAACAGCACACACAAGTGTTGAAAAAAAATGTGTACTTGGCCAGATTTGAACCGGCAACCTCCATATTACCAGCACGGCACTCTTTCCAATTGAGCTAACAAGCCGGGTTGTTAGAGGAGTGATAGATATCATCTATAGGTGTTAGGTCCGAAGGGTATCCATTGCTTTCCTAGCGGTATATTTACATATATACAATTTATATTTGTTTTGAAATTTTAACTACTTAGTTCGTATATATATATATACCATTTAAGCAAATCAAGCAAGGGCAATGCTATAGAGTTGCTAAATTTCAAGTGGTCTAGGTTATCAAAGTTATGCTTCTATTTCATGTCTGTCTGACTCCTATTTACATGTAATGAAACTTGGACATGTACACAATGGTCCTTGAGTGCTTACTATATAATGTAATCTACAATAGGTCAAATGTCACTTCAAAGGTGAAACAAAGTCAACATTGTTGAAGTTTTCAGTGAAAATCTCACTTCACCCAACTCTCTCTCTCTCTTGTATATGGTTTTCAAAATAAATGATAATTACGAACTAGATCAGATTGATCCCTGAATTTTAGAAATATGTTAGACAGTGCAAACTATTTTTGTTGCAATCTTTGAGCAAAAATCAACAATTTGAGCCAATTTTTAATGAAATTGATGCAATATTAAAGATTTGACCTCCGGTGATGACCTTTGACATTTGACAAGTTTTATGTTATACCTTTGTAACCTTAAGTTGCATGTAGTACAAACTATACTTTTTTAATCCTTGCATCAAGGACTCCTCTTTGGTTACCTTTTTACAGCAATCAAAGCATTTTCAATTTTTTTATCCTCTTGCCCTCTGGATTCCACCCACACTTTCACAAGTTGCGCTTCTTGCTAAATTTGTTCATTAATCTTCACTGAAGACAAATCCATATAAGAAATGAACATTTGCTCTCCATGGTGACAGAATTGCCCCAAATTACCTAACTTAGTTGACAAAAGTGTCATACTCTTCACTTGCAATTGTTCAAAAATAACCTAAAATATAGCACTCCCAAAAATCCATGCCATCACTGTTTGCAAATGGGGTCAACTAAAGGTCACATAGGGTCATTAGAGGTCAATCTGTGTGTACTCCATGAGTCTTGTGGTTCTCCCGACTGAGTATGAAGTATGAGAATGCATACAAGAGTACAAGTGCAATAAGTGCAGGGTTAAAATTTTACTACACACTCACAAAGCCAGACTGACAAACATAATTTTATAGGCAGCTGGCAAAAAAATACAATTTGTCCTTTGAGTGCGAAAAGGTTGTAGGTGCAATAGCTGCCATTTGTCAGAAATTCTCATCAAACATTATTTTGGCAAGTTTTTGGTCAGTGGCTCTTGAAATGGTTCTTCAGGCGACAGCATTTCAAGAGCCACTGACTCAACGAAAGATAAAAGTTATCCTAATACATGGCAACACACAGATGTATAACAGCAGCTATTGCACTTACAACCTTCTTGCACTCACATTGCGATTTACTACTGGGTTAAACTGTGATGTACACAGAATTTTTTGAACTGTGCTATAAAAATACATGCTGTCATCCTAATACATGGCAACACACAGATGTATCACATAGCAGCTATTGCACTTACAACCTTTTTGCTTTCACATGATGATTTACTACTGGGTAATGTACACATTATTTTTTGAACTGTGCTATAAAAACACATGCTTTTCTAGCAAATATTTAAAGTTCCCTATACTTACATCCAAGCTAGTTCCTCTGATATATTGAGCTTATTACAGGCAATGTGTTTCCAAACAGGGTAACTCAAATGAGGGAAGCCCGCTCTGCCTTTGCTCTTGGCATACACCGCTATCTTACGCAAATACTACAGACGGAGAAAGAAAGGAAACAGTCAATGCAAAACAAGGAAATGGGCTTTGTCTGAGTAAATTTACTCAGAGCTATATATGTACAGGTTACTTCCTAGCTGTAGGACCAGTTAAGATAAAAAGTACAGGTTGACTCACGACTGAAATGAACAGTGATAATATTGATCCACTTGCATGTACATTCACAGTTTGCAAAAATCTGTTAGGACAATCTGATTGATCTCAAAGTCAACAAGCTGGGCATTGATAATAGGCATTGATAATTACCTATAACATGGATCATTTGGAAAGTTGGACATTTGTGAATTTTCAGCAATGCTTAAATTGAGAGTATGACACTAGTAACCAAATGCTTCTAGATATAGTTTGTGATTTTTGATTAAAATAATTCTTCCTTTTGATTAATTAAAGTCTAAGTTTGTTCTTGTATATTTGGCAGCAGGTTTGACTAGTGGGTCTATAAATTTAGGGAGAGTAAACTCACTTGCCAAAAGTGAAGGTTTTTTTTGTGTGTGTGTGTGAAGTGAAGGCACAGCTGATTGACACCATGCAAATTATCTCTTATTTTTAGAGCAATTTTAAGCAATGGCTACACAATTTTGACAACTGATATAAGTAGGGACATGCAAGGGCTATTACCTCCACAAAAATCAGAAAAATCCATTGCGGGAATCTTGCCATATCGGCCTACAAAGGTCATATTTTGTATGTTATAGCGCCCTCTATATGCCTATTTCCTATAGAAAGACGTGTAAAACTAGATTTTTATGAAAAATCATATTTGCCCGCAATGAAATTTCATCAAATTTACACAGAATGTAATTAGTGGCATAAATACTCCAAATTAGTTGTCAAAAGTGTGTTGCCATTGATATTTTTTGTTTTATTCTCGTTTTGTCATAAAATATGAGCTTTCAAACAGCTTCTGTGAAGGCGATGGCACTAGAAGTATTCATTCTTTATAAATATTAAATACTGACACTGTCCTTTCAGGCCTTCAGTCTGATTAATAATTGGTTGGACAGAATGAAACATGTCGCGGAGGGTGGATTGTGTGAACAAGTAGGAACAATCGAACTTCGTTTTGCGAGGTTTGTAGGAAGTGTCGAAGAATGCGCCACCCAATCCTACGCGGATCCTGTTGGCTAACATGAGGTGTGCGGATATCCTGTCTCCAAGTAATTTTAATCCTACTGTAGTTCACATTTTATGAATATTCAGTGTCATTATACCAACACTTTCATTCAAGTGGTAAAGAATGGGTTATTTTTTGGGGGTTGCTTATAAAATTCAAACCAATGTCAAAAAATATTGAAATGTTTTGTTGTTTTTACTCTTTAGAGGCAAAATTGCAAGGGGTAATCTATTTTGCAGATAATAATCCAATAGCCACCTTTGGTGTGCAGGCTTGCATTCAATCCACGGGACCACATGTGGCCCCCATGCACTACATAATGTTGGTCAATTCTGAAAAAACAAACAGATTATTCGTATTGTCTCGTTCATTATGCAATTACTTTGCAATTTTGTCTATATTTCAAGTAGAAAGCTTGCTTGACAACATCTGCCTCCAAAATCAAAATTCAAACACCAGCTGGGAAAAATGAACGTTAAAAATAACACCATGTATGTTAATTGCCATACACACTGTCCAATAATGAAAAGTAAACCTACGGCTTTTTTTTTTATTATTCAATCAGATTTGCTGCCTCAGGAAACATGCAAACTTAAATGCAGTGAAAGCTTTGGATGAGGAGGCACTGGCAGTGCCCCAATATAGAATGGACAACCTTTTCAACCATAATGCAACTCCACTGCTCGGTGTGGTAGTGGACATTATTCATCAAGACTCCAAGTTAATGTTTGAAAAAAGAACAATAAACAAAAAATATCTTTAACTTTTGTGTTCAAGATGGGTTAAACCAATTTCTTTGCAGAATGTTACATGTATAGCCAATAGCAAGTTATTTGTATTACTTAACACCTGGCACCACTGCAATTTCCCCATAAGGAATGTATGGGATTGCAGGTGTTTCGGTAAGGCAGCCGTACGCAGATTTATTTTGGGGGGGGTGCTGGACTTTTTAAAAAAATACATCGGTCCTCGGACCGCTTGTGTCGCCTGCCGGCGTCGGTTTAGTGAATGATATACCTAACATGACTTTTTGACCTTGATATGTGACCTTTGACCTCAGCACAAATGAGGGACCCCATGTTGCACCTATATTCCAAGTTTGGTTCCAATTGAAACTTCAACTTTTCATTATGAGGTCAATTTACTACATTTTCATCCTATTTTACAACTTACCTCCCATGAACCTTGACCGTGGCATTGACCTTTGACCTCATCAACAAATGAGGGATCCCATGTTGCACTATGATTCAAGTTTGGTTCCAATTGAACTCAACTTTTCATCTGAGGTCAATTTTCCATTTTCAGGCTATTTTACAACGTGCACCTCACATGACCCTTGACCGTGGCATGTGACCTTTGACCTCATCAACAAGTTGGGAGATGCCATGTTGCACCTGTGACCCAAGTTTGGTGTAAAATCCATCAAAGTCTGTGGATATTACATGCCAATGTTAACCCGTTTTTCAAACAGACATCACCAGACATCAACAACATACAACTACAGTGGACACAGTGATCCCTATATGTTCTTCCTGCCTTAGGGCATCGACACAAGAATTGGACCTTTTTTGTAAAAGTCGACCTAACCCCCCTAAAATGGTCCTTTTTTGACTTTTTGAACATTTTATACCAAAAGGGACTTTCGTGTCAAATTTTCTTCGTAATTTGGACCTTTTTATCAGGAAATTCAGCAAAAAGTGGATTTTGCCCCCTTTGTAGAATTTGGGGGGTGCGAACCGCACCCCCGCACCCCCCTGCTTAGGGCTGCGGTAAGGCACCCTGTGCTCACTTTTTTCTGACACTCTTATATGAATTTGGAAACCTTAAGCGGGATGCCTGATTAAGGAATGACTTTTTCCATCGTATAGTAATGGCCTTCACCCCAAAATCCATCTGTAAGGTTTCGCGCCGATATTTCAACCCATTTTGATGTAGAGTAAAACATTTTGCAATCCCCATAGATTACTGTGTAAATTATATTGGTTCGATCCAAAAAGGGGCACATTTTTCCGCTCATACATCTAAACCAAACATCCTTTCGCCCTAAATTTCAACCGGGTAAATTGAGAAAAAAGTAGCTTTCTTCTGATACCAAAATTTTGACCACTTCCGGTAAATCTGGGGTGTCCTGGGGACGAGGCTATTAGCTATCGGGCCATGACTTTAATGGAAATACCATATGGTTTTTATTTTTGTGTCAAGGTTTTCCAATTTTCACAAGTGTTTGAAAAAAGTGGGTCGTGGGTCCAGGTTTACGGAAACCCCCTGGAATGCCTATGGGCTATGATAGTTTTGAATTTGTCACCCTATTGAAATAGTTTTTTTTTGATCTCAGCTACTCTCAAACCTGTGCCTGTCACATGCGTAATAACCAGCCAATCAGAAAGTTATCACAATCACTTCCTGGGTGTTTCCATAATCTAACAGTTTTGAATTCAACAACCTTGATTGAATAAAGCTGTATAGTTTGTTGAATAGGTTGTTGTATTTAACAGTGTTTCTGCAACCATGGCTTGAAATTGGTTTATTTGGGAAGGCTCCTTCCGCTAGTCATAATTCGAACGAAACTGAACCGGCTCAGTGCACCCACTGAATTCCACGCTTTTAATTCCGTGATCGTACTTTTAACACTCTGGTGAAAAGCGTGTACTCCCATAGGCACTGAGCCTGTTTTGTTTCGTCGAATATAATAAGCCCTCCTTCCCAGGAAGTGGTCATTTTTAGGGCAACTGACCATGGAGTGAAATTTATACATATAGTGGCAAAACACGTGAAAAATGTAACATCTTCCCGGGAAATTTACATTTTTTTCAAACCCTGCTCCTGCAACCTGGTCAGGTAAAACCTGGTCATTTACAGAAACACTTGTTTATGCAGCATCACGCTAGACGAGGGGGAAACACCACAGCACAGAGTATCTGACAGTCAATACGTCCACATAATCCAGGTGATAATTCTACATGAAATACCTTTGAAAAGTCACTGCAACTATTAAGAATTATAGATTAGTCACCACCCAGAATTAGCTGTCTTTGCTGATCATTGTTGTGCTTTACAAAGCCCTGTATTTATTTATAAATGCTACATACAACCTTGAACACAAACTATTACCGGGGGTACACGTAAACATGCATTTTGTGGTCCTGGACCACCGATTTTAACATCTTGGAGACCCCTACAATTAAAAAAAAATTTTTCTACTTTTTTTAACATTAATTTTATGGTAATATTTTTCATACCTGATTTTTTGTTCTTCCGCAGTAAACTGGAGGTTGTTTTTTCGCTCAATTGAAACAAGCAAACAAGATGAAACAAAGTATGGAAAGCCTGGTCTTTTTTTTAATTTAATGCACAAACGACGTACTTATTGAGATTTAATATTTAAAAAAAAGGTTTTTCCGATTATACCTTTTTTGAGAAGGGCTGTAAACATATTCCACGTACTATTTAATAAGTATGGTAGTCATGAGACTTTCAATAATACAGTAATATAGTAAGGAATTGTATTCAATTTTCATCAAAAATCATCATTTTATTTATAATTATGATTAAATGCAATATCACGCATAAATGTATTCGTTTTTAATTTGTTTTATGCAGAGTACACTTTCTGGATAATCATAAATATTGTTTGGAAGGAAAAGTTAAACAGACCTTGAACGATATCTTTGCAATTTACTTGGGAATTTCTATCGCTAACTTCAAACCATGATAGCTTACTTTTGGGGCATTTTGGATTCATTAAAAAAACAAATTAATCGTAAAAGTCACAAAATACAACATGAGTAGAGAGCCATCACAGTCCCACATGTTTTCATTCATCACACTCACTCCTGCAAATGAAGTTACATTCTCTTTGGGAACCTTCTCTTTAAATTTGAAATTTAGACAGGATTGTAAATGACCTTGAGGTTATTTTTCCATGGCCGCAAATGGCCGAGAGTGCAGTAATTCCTCCTCGACCCATTCCGACAGTCGCACTGCAAACAATGAATTTTCCTAGAAGAGGACCCTATATGAAGCTAGATATGCTGTCAAGCAGTGAAAACACTAATTAAACCATCTCGCACCCGCTTCCCAGTTGATAGTGAATCGATAGCCAGGATATCAGGACTTGCCACGGTAAAATAAAGGAGCCCCAATCTTCCCCTTGGGCTAGGAGCCGCATTGTGTGGCCATCCTACACTCTGGTCCACAATTCCTTCTCTGCATGAAAGTCTATCATAGCATTCCTGTCAGAACCATACAACATGCAAGAAATGCATAGATAGCGTACACAACCACACCGCACCCTTTGCGACTAATTACTCAAGTAGACGCCTAGTCAGAGCAGGAATTGTGCAAGAAGCGACCATACTAGGCTAGCCGGGAGTTAGCCCGAGGTTGCTCAGGGGCATTTTCCGCTATGATAGCCCCTGTTTACTGCGGCTACAAAAGACGAGCCCTGTAACATAGAAGAACCCAGGATCCAAGTGTCCACAGTATGGCCACAAGTCAGAATTTTGGTATCTTGTGATCCTCTATGACAGAATCCCTGCATATATGAAAACTTTGAATGTCTTAGCATCCCTACAAGCTCTATTTAAAAATACAAACGGTGCAACGCTCATGCTTTCATCCGTGATGTTTGACCCTAAAAGGGCCAAGACCAAAAATTTGACAATTTTAGAGCTAAACCGTCCGTCTCGCCTCTCTCCCCCTGCCATCCATATACATAAGTTAATTGGTATCCGAAAATAAGCGTGCTTGTTGGCCCATTCTAAGGGGGGTGATGTGCCTATGTTAAATAGGGACTTTACATTAAGAAATCACCATTTCAATCATCAGATTTTTAACATGAATGGAAAATCAGTCAAGGAAACACATGCGATAATATAAATATAATTTAGGGCTCCTCAACGTGTTCAATGTAAAGTTTTCAATAAGTCCTGTTTTTTCTGATTCTGCCTTTGCTTATTCCTCTTATTGTATTGCAGCCTGGAGCAGACCTACATGTATCACATCGCAGTGGAAACAAGGGGAATTCCAGGGACCCCTGATTGCAGTGAACAACCTGAGCGATTGCATCTACTGGTTTCAACTTTCTACTTGGTACTTGGTTTGGTTTCCTCCAATCTTCCACCATGGAATTTTAACAGATGTGCAACGCGGTGTCACGCTTAGAATTTGATAGAGGAAGCTCTGTTTGGAAAGCATCTTTAGAATGTTTGGAGAACTATTGGTTTGTGGACTATTTGTTCCAGTCATGATAGTTCTTGGGAGACTGAATTAGCAAAGACGGTGGTCTTGGTGCTGAAGAGTTTGAATTGCTGTTATGTCCACGCCTACTTCTTTCGGGCTTAGGTTGAATATTATCTTTGGAATATTGATTTGGTCGTTGTTGATCTGATATAGGTCTGTCGCGATGTGCTTTGTGACAGGTCCCCTTGAAGGCTGTGGCCAGCCAAGTGTAGTTAACAGCTGGGAGACCTTGACTCCCTGGTATAATTACTTTGGACAAAGCGTACTGCTCTACGTTGAACCTTCTCTCGTGGTTGATGTCTTCTTGACGTACGTTCCCAGGCTGCTACGCCGTACTCGAGATGAGGTCCTACAGTTGTTGATATACGTTTCTTTAATATTAGTGAGGTGTGGTAGAATTTCTCTTGCTAAGCCCAGTGTTTTTGACGTCCTTATTTGCAGCATGCTGTGTCCTTTTTATTCCATTTCAAATTATTCTGGATATGAATGCCTAAATATTGACAGTCATTGTGTTTCAGCTTGGTTCCCATATACTGTAGTTTACATTGCCTGGTTTACGACCCTGGTTATGCGCATGATCTTACATTAATCAGCATAAACTTTATACTCCAGGTGTTGGCCCATTGGACTAGATTATTCAGATCTGATTGAAGTTGTTCTTCGTCGGCTGGGCAGGTGATGGAATTGTAGACCAGGACAATCATCGGCAAAGAGACGTAAATTGTTCTTGATGGTGTAGCAATGTCATTAATTGAATAGGTAAGAAAAGAGGGGGACCAAAGCTGTCCCTTGGGACTCCACTCCAAACTCTTTGCCATTGTGATGCTCCACCAATTGATAAGTACTCTGTGATGGGCGTTGAGCTAAGAACATTTTTTATCCATCGCTTGGTGGTTCCACGGTACCATAATGGTCTAGTTTAGGAAGGAGCCTCTCATGGGGGACAACGTCAAATGCTTTAAAGAATCCAGAAACAGCGAATCAGTGGTAATGTTGATATCAAAATTTTTAGCCAGGGTCAGGGTAGTAAGTATAAGTGGTGATTCGTTGATCTAGCCTTTCGAAAAGCATGTTGGCATCGGTAAGAATATGATTTGTTTTAGCTTTTTCTAACTACTGTTATGACGTCTCTAGATCTTACCGCACACGCTGGTCAGTGAGATTGGCCGTAATGGCAGGGTCGGTTGCAGACCCTTTCTTGAAAAGTGGAGAAATATTAGCTTTGCGCCAATCTCAGGGAGATTCACCGGTGTTCAGTGATTGTGAAAAACAATACAAGAGCACTGGGGCAATCTCATGACAAGCAATTTTCAAGATGTAGTTAGGAATTTCATATCGGACCGATGCTTTACTTGTATCAATATTCCCAGAGTATTTTTTCAACACCCTCAAGTTCGTGACATGGTAATTTCAGGCATGTCGTCATAAGGTCTGATTGATGGTTGGCATACAAATATTTTTCTTCTCCTGGTGAAAACTCTGGAACTGTTGGCTCAGCACTTCAGCTTTTTCACTCTTTGTAGTTGATGTTGTTAACTTTGATAACAGATATGCCAGTGCTGTCCTTTTTCTTAGATCTAACATACTTCCAAATTTTTTTTGGGTCTCTGAGTTGAGAAACATCTGGTCAAGATCACGTTTATTACATCTGATGTTCTATTAATTGCTGGTAGTCTTTAATTTGGCAAGTCGTCATCTTTACCTGAATGTCTGGCACGAGCTACATTTTTCCTTCTTTCTTATCATCCCTTTTTAAGATTGTTTGGAGTAAACCATGGGCACATCTGTTCCCGAATAGTCTTATGAGGGACACTCTGGTTGACTATGTTGGTAATACTATCTCTAAAGGTCATCCAATTCTCTTCAACTGAGTTTTCCCATGGCAAATTTTTGAGGAAATTGTTAGGCAAATTTTCCTACTGTCTGCCTCAGGTCTTTTTCATCAACACTCTTCCATTGGGGTACCCTTCTAGGGGGCTTTTTCGGCAGTTCCAGCTTGGTTTGTCAAAGCTTGCCAGGACTACAGAATGATCGCTAAGTCCATAGTGGGGTCTAACAGAGTGAAGCAGTGTGCAAGGATGCGATTGAAAATAGCAAGTCTAAGGTATTTTCTGTCCCATTGTGTGACGCCCGTCTGTGGTTTAAAGGGGACAATTTGTGTTAAAAACAATTATTGGCAACCTACCTCGACTTTGTTCCTGTAGGGGATTTAATGTTACTGTTGTACCATCTGGACATTGCAGACGAGACCAAGGGGAAATTGAAGTCAAACACCTAAGATGATATAAGGCTGGTTTGTAGAGTTAGTAGTGATGTCAGGCTTGAATCAAGTTTATTCAAGGAATCGAGGTTTCGAACCGGTTTGACGATAATCCGAGCCAATTAATTCTCTTGGTCCTTAGTGTAAGCTGGCACCAAATCATTTCGTTTTCATTAAATGACAGATCAGTTCTTAAAAAAACTAGGTATGGTGTCCTTAACTGCGATGAATATAACCGCCCCCACCAGAGATACGGTCGCATGATAAAAACACACCCTGAAATCACTAGAAATGATTTAAAATCGTATATATACGCCTTTGGACCAGTGCCAATAATAGCATCTATATTATGGTCCTTTGATATTAAATCCAACTGTGCGGATGTTCAATATTACCATTACAATCACATGAATCATATTTAATGTGTGAGATCTATGCTTCGCTTGCTTGGCTACTGTACAATCAGTCACAGCCAGTCTTGAACGGGTTCAAAGCTGTTATCGTTTTTGACTTATAAACTCATGTCCAGCATCTCAGAAACTTGAGCTTAATTGGAGTTACAGCTCTAGCATTGTATGGTAATTTGAATGGCGGTGTGGTTCTTTGTCATATCAGGTGACTTGGCATGTTTGTGCCCAGTCGGAGAGCTATTGGGGACATCACTATGTCGACCCAAGTTGGTAATGAGGGTCAGTTTTCAGACATCGCTATCACTTGCAGTGTTAATGGTGTCATTACATGTGATTTTCGAGACAGGTTCCCGTGCTGCGGTTGCTTCTCGACTTAACATGCATCCAGCCATCTTCTGTAAGTTTTAGCCAGCCATCTTCTGTACGTTTTCACTGACAATGCATCATGTGCGGCGCACATCGAGTTAAGCGAGTTGATGCTGGGTGGATTTGTCTGAACTCCCGGATGTCCGCTCCGGCAAGGCTAACCCTAGCGTAGCCCTATAGTTTTGCTTGCCTTGCTTGACATAGTGTATGAGTATTCTGTCACAACATCCTTCAAGTTCAACAACATGCAGTTTATGATTCTGTTATGCGGCCAAATTCAAAAATGTGAATAGTGCATGGTAGCTACTTTGTTCAAAATATCTAACCATAAATTTGCGTGGCTGCATTATGGTTAGAAGGACTTAAGGTACCAGAAATGGGCAAAAGTTAAACCAAAACATGACGGTTAATCCTTGCTTAAGCATCCTCAGTGAAACAAGTTAATCTGATCTGGAAGCTTACTAACTCTTTGCAAGTGTAGTCGAACGGGCGAGAACTAATTTAACTATCAAAGGGCCATCGTCGAATTTTTCTGCCAACGCAGGGCCCTCCCGAATTTACACTCTCAGAGTCTCTATCCGTCAACTGGCGCAGTTGACGGATAGAGTTTCTCCGACAAGGTTACTACCTTTCTCTCAGTAATAATTTTTGAACTGATTTGAACAATTGCTGAAATATGACGCCGCATGCTGTAAATAGGCGTAAACAACAAATATAAAAATAGGCACGCGCTACGCCAGTTTAACTGGTCGCACAACAGTGTTCGATTTAGAAAATAAAAGTTACATGCACAACAGCAGAAATTCCTTGAAAATTGGCTGAAAAACACAAAATTCTGCCTGCACAGCCACTTTTTACATGCACTGAAAAAAGGTACATGCATTTGTGCATGTAATTTAACCCTTCTAAATCGAACACTGTCACACACACCGGTACTGCAGACGTTTAGTTCAAACAATTATGGCGACTAGTACTTATGTCTCGAATCAAATCGGCAATCCTCTACTTTAGGGGTTTTATTATTTCGTGCTATAGGGCCCTAAGTAGTGTACGTGTTTCGTAAAGTACTGTACGGAATTAAGTAAAGGTACTTTACGGTAATAAAGTGTCACTTAGGGCAGCTTATAGATAATAACAACACCCCTAATTTGCCAAATCTGAGATGCGTCGCGCTGCGCCAATTGCAGTGAGTATTTGCGGCGAGCGTAGCATGCAACAAAAGGGCGATCCTGTCTTTGGGGTCCATGATCATTATAAGGAAGAAAAATACTTTTCAATCAGATTTAAAGCTAGCCGACAAGTTAAATAGGTCCCATTAAGCTTTTCCAACAAGGTTAAATCGTTGGAAGGAGGGCAGGGCTTCGATTTATGAGGGAATTACGGGTGTTTTTGGTGGTGTGTAAAAATAACAAGTGAAAATAATTTTTGAAAAGTGCTAAAAAACATCGCCTTTCGTCAAGGTTTTTGGCTCGAAAAACCACTAAAAATGCGTCCGTTTTTATCGTACTAACCTGTATCGACGTAGCTATAAATCCGTTAATAGAAAACAAGGTTAAATTGTTGGAAGGAGGGCAGGGCTCGTATATGAGGGAAATTAAAGGGGTAAAAACAGGTTTTCAGGCAAGCCGCCATGCTACTCGATGAAAATATTCGATCACATGATGTAACGTATTCTGATTGGCTAACGCGTGGATGACGTTGTCGATCAGCTGTTCTAGGGAGTAGGGATGAAGTCGGAATAGCGGCGGGAACAAAGTGTTTTTTTCGAGCGTAATGGAACTGTGTAAAGTCGGCGTGGACTAACGTATCAAGGATCGCAGTACAATAACGGGATACGCACTGCATACGATTTGTTTGGACGCCTCACATTTGACCATCCGTAGCCCAGAATGCATCAAAGGGAGGGAGAGTCGAAAGCGCGGTAAGAGCCACTCCCGACAGCGGCTGCTTGCTTCAATGCTGATGTCGTTGAAAGTGAACCAAAAAGTAGGTTAAAAAACTAGTTTTTGGCAAAATAGGCATAAATAGATGATTTGGATCCAAAACACACTTAGGGGAGCTATTAAACCTTGATGCTAAAGATTAAACTTAATTGATGCTCAACTATAAAATAGTAATAACCCTATATATGATCGTGGACCCCCAAAGACAGGATCGCCAACAAAAGTTCAAATGACCTCTGCTGTATTAGCCAATCGTGCGATTTCTCGCGCAAAATCGTATTAGGCCCTTGAACATGATTATTAGTTTCTCGTCCCAGCCCGCGTGTATATTCATTTATTTGCAAAAATTATGTTTAAAAGCACCACCTTACATCAGTTGATATTGGAATTTTTGGTAGGAAACCTGTCTCGGAAGTCTCGGAAATGAGTCTAAAAATAGACCCAATATTGTTTGTATTTCGTCGATCCCCTGTAGGTTCATTTCACTGTAAAAATACGCAAGTATCCAAATAATGAATAATGAAATAGTTCCCTCATTATTTATGGGCTGAAAAAAATGTGACGAGAAACTCATAATTGAGTTTCAAGGGCCTTACGATTACGTTACTAGGATGCCTTGTTACTATATACTTAATTTGCCTTTCTCCGTGCAGTGACGTCACTAGTGCGAGATTTGACGGTCGCACCAGTACACCGCGCGCGCGCTGGTTTAAAACGAAGGCGTTTGTACATGCGCGCACAAGAAAGACGGCATTCTTGATGCGTGCGTAAAAGCTGCGTCAAGGTTGTGACATCACTGCAGTACAGCTGTGCAGGCAGTCAAAGCACATCATTTTGGCGACACGCATCTCACTCGGTCTCAGATTTGATTCCGGACAAGTAACAGTATAAACATAAACACATGAACATGTAACTATAACAAAATTCTTTCCTATCATCATCATGATCATGGCTATGCTATGTTTCCTTTTTCAAATTCATGTCTACAAACCTAGCTCCTCTCACAATGAAGGGGAGAAGGCGATGAATATGAGAAATTCAACACTTTTTCAAGTTTCAGACAGCGCCATTCATCATGCTCATGCATGCAATGGCCAATGTTGATGTGTTTGTATTTTGTGTATTTTGGATCGAGACTGGGAGGTCAAAGTTCACACGCCCTGACTTGGTGGTGTTTAATTTTAAACCTAATTTCAGACTGCTTTTCTGTGCAATCACTGACGGTTGAGATTAAAACAACTAAAAATTGAAATTTAATCTAAGTTATTATTTAAAATATGGATATTTCTAAAATTTTAGCCGTCTACTTCCATAAAGTTTTTGTACAAGTAAATAAGTAATGAGAAACAAAACATTTCTAGTTTCTTGTCCAGACATTGCAGACGACGAAATTTCTGGAAAGTGTTTGTGGAAGTGACCTTGGGCTGCAAAAATACAGCAAAACCATGGAAAAAAACCTAGTGTATTTAATATTTGTACAGATTGCAGTACTTTTCTATAGTGTCCGAGCTTTGGCAGTGAAAGGATCTGTTCCACTCGATTCGCTCACATTTGATAAGGTATAATAATTCACAAAAGGCGAATTTTTGGGAAAAGTGCAAAATTCGTCAACCATGTCGTGTCAATAATTAACAATAACATTTACGGGGAAATGCTGGGAATTCTTTGGACATTGATTCTACCTTGACGTGGTATCTCATATAAAATGTACCATGGGCGTGTGGTAGCATTAGTATCATGCCCAGAGTCTTGAATGCATGATGATTGAATGTGAATGAATGATTTATGAATTATGTCATTTATGATAGTGCTAGAAAAATAAAATACCATTGCCTTTTATAATACTTGAATTTTGAAAGTAGATCCATTTGAAAGAGCACTGCTCCCAAAGCATAACACATTTTAAGGAAGTCAAAGTGTTACCCTGGTTTTCTGCCAAATTTGCAATGTTTATTTGGAGGAAATCTTATCTGTCCCTACTAGCTAGTTCTGCTGAGCATCATAACCTTTTTGTCTTTCCATTCATCTTTTTAACATTTGGACATTATCGTACATCAGCTAACGTAAAGGTTATGCCGCTTTACATGGAGCTTGGTATCAACATACCAAATGCCAAATTAAAGGTCATCTACAGACAATCGTCCAGATTTTTTCAAACTTACCTCAAACAGGACGCTGTAGCACTTACAATAGAGCAAGAAAACAAGAGAATCCCAACACATTATTTTCATCCAAACGGCAAAAAATGTACTAATTGGATGAATTTTTCAATGCGAATTATTTACCCCATAAAACTGTCATGAGGGCGGGGGTGAGTGGTTGCCAGTTTGTTTTCGGAGTTTGCGGGTCAAAGGTCTACCGCGTTGATTTGGTTGTTCAACAAAACAACGTGTGGATTTGTTCTGTATATTGTAAGATTCCTGTTTGAGGCAAGTTTTGAAAAATCTTGACGATGTCAGATTACTTTAATAAAATTTGGCAGTTTAGCTTATTGTTGATACCAATCCCATGTACGCGGCATAACCTTTACGTTAGCTGATATACGATAAATGTCCAATGTTAAAAGATGAAATAAAGACAAAAGGTTATGCTCCTCCGAACTATCCCCCAGCCTCAAACGTGCACAGTGTCCAGCTCGACACGTGTGCAGCGTCCAACTAATTCCCTAATCACGCTAAATGGAATTTCAATGCCCGCTCTTTTGTGAACGTCCATGGGTGCATTGTTTCACCACGATCTGTTCGACCCACTTTGGAAACACTTCGTTCGCATTCCTGTTGCATTATTCATGCAATACACGAGATTGACAGGGTCAACACGCAAGCGCAATGCATGAATGTGATTCTGAACTTCGAACAAAGTATGGAAGCATGTTCCAAATCAGCAACCAATTCAGCTCTGCACACACACAAGACGTTATTATTTGTACTTACTCATTGTTTCTCAGCTCTGTTACTGCTGTTAATTTATAATAGTAAATATTACATAGTTTACAGACCTCTGCGAGTCAACCGGAAGATACTATACGGCTATATTGCGTGAATCTCTGCCTGAATAAACGCCATGATGATGTCCCTGGTAATTTATTTCGACTGGTACAAAACAATTATTTTCGCTGGTTACTACTAATAAAAAAACAACGAATTGCCCAGGTGGATGGGTGGGACACGAATCCCCCAATTTAACGCGCCATGGTTTAATTAGACACTTAATTGACCAAGGGTTTTTCAACTCCCGTTATTGCCGGGGGAGGGGGGAGGGGTGGGCGGGGCAGCGTAAAAAACAAATGTTGGGGGTCCAATAGGAACCCCCAACACACCTTGGTAACTTAAGTGCTAACATGGTACACTGAACCCGTTGACAACAATATTCCGTTTTTCATGCACTGAAATGTACTTAAATGACCAAAAAACGGGGTTTTTAAAAATGGAGAGCAAACACCGTGGTGTTTACAAAACAATGCAAACTATTTTTTTAAGCTGAAAGAAAATCCAACATTTGACAACCTATGTACGGCCATGGCAAAAGGAACCTCAGCCCATTCCTATTGAATGAAATTTGTTATTTAGATTATCAAAATTGACAAGAACAATAACTTTTTGTTTACATTTTTTATGACAATACAAGATTAAGCTATACCCTCTGGTGAGAGTTTCACTAGTAATTTTAAAGATAAAGCACAAACCAGTAAACCTAACACACAGTGTCACGCACCACACAAACACACCAATAAAACACACACACGGACGTATTAAATCGCAGGATTTTGCCAAAAAAAAGATCCCCATGGCTTTTTCAAGCAAAGAGGATAACTTAAAGCCTCTTAAAAGTGAGGAGGGAATGCATTTTGTTGTAATTGTTTTGACTAACTACCGCATCAGTAAAAATTGGGGATTTTTGGCATTTTATTTTTCTTTGTCATGCGAATAGACCCTAGAGTCTTGATAGCATATAATGGTTTAACTAATACCACAATTAGCCATACCATACATCAACTGATTTCAGGATTGAAAAACCTATAATTTATAAAATTGAAACACCCAAAAAAAAACTTGACCGTTATCCCAAAAGGTGAGTAGGCTACAAGAATTCTGATATTTTTTAAGCCAGAGGGATAAGGGGATGCAGAAGCTGTAACAACAAACCCAACCACACTTCCACCCATTTTGATGATTCACAAAATTCATATCCATAGGCCCAACCTCAGGCTACGCCAACCCCATCCATACTCCATGACACTGAAAAAAATCCCTTCCCCACACATGAATAGTACCACTACGTTACCCACCTCCCACCCGACCTCCTACACCTGAATCACAACATAAAACCCATGGTATCAACTATCTATTATATGCTTTATCAGTACAGGCCTAAACCATGAACTCACTGTACGAGTAGGCCATGCGCTGGTAATGTCGTCAGCTACAGTCACGGCTAATTACAAAATTCGGCATCGCACACACAACATGATCAATGTGATACGGCCGCTTTGTCGATTGATTTGGCCCTCTGAAAGATCTTGATCTTTAAAAGATATATCTGATTAGGAAGGAAAACCATTAATAATAATGCTTATACCTTTTGACACAATTCTGCTAATTGCCCAAAAAATGTGAAAATCGAAGCTTTAGTCTCAGTTTACGATAGCACGCCCAGAGCCTCCAGTAACAACAATCACTGGAACGAATGAATTGGCTGACCGCATGACCGGGGCGTTGGTTAGCCGATCGTATGGCATGTGGGTGTGCTCAAACAGTGTAATTGAGATGTGTAAGGTGAGAGGACGCCACTACCAATATTCCCATGAGACTATGACAGGAACGTCAGACAAAACATAGAAATTTATCAACAAAATTCAACATGATGTTGGTATTAAAGAATATAATTTTGTATGTAGTAGGAGAGGTTGCTTACTTAAGTGGTTCTAGAAAAAACAAAGTTATAGTAAAAAATGTGTCCTTAAACTGACTTTTATAAGCACAGGATGAGCTCAAAACTTGTGACATGACCACCAGCTGGAAACTGAACTGAACTATGGTAGGCAGTTCAGGTTGAAAATAAGTGTCTGCATCCGTGTATTGAAGTATTGTATGATGAAAGAGAAGGACTCTTTAGCAACTCAGAACACTTCGAATTTTTGAAATCGGAACACCATTCCGTTGGAAAAGTGATCTTTTTTTTTGCCTGTACATAAAGTCTTGGAGACCAAGTGTCAAAGGTCAAGTATTTGATTTTCTTTATTTTGCCATGTCTTGCACCGTGTACTGTCATATTCCAACACAAAAAATATGTACAATCTAACGATAAATGGTATACACTTGATTTTTTTAGGGTATGTTCCTGATATATGTACCTATAGATACATTATATTGCAAGCATTTGACTCGACATTTACCAACTAATTTTAATCTTTTTTGAGAAAATTTTTTTAAATGTTGTGTTTTTCAATGAAAAGGAAACTAAACCTGAGAAAAGGAAGAGAAAAACAGAAAAAAATACACAATATCATTCTGCAACTTTTCTCTTAATACACTCACAGAATTTTTGCCAGTCTATTCGATAGCCTTACTTTACCCTAATTAGCATATTTGACCAAAAATGAGCAAAATTTGTCTTTTTTTAAATCACAATTTAACCAAACAATATGAAGAATTTTCAGGAATTTTTTATTAGGCATAAACAAACAAGTAATTATGAACCAAATGGGCCCATAATGCTACCTTAAATGGCCTAATGACATATTTTAACCAAAAATTAATGTGCAAAATTTAAAAAGTTTGTTATTTTCTGCATTTTGTGAGAAGTTTACAAGCTTTCGTTCTGAAATTTTCATGGTTCCCCTTCAAGACCTTACCAACACAAATATGAGAGAGGAGTTGTATCAATGTGGCATAGGCCAATTTGCGATTTGTGGCAAAATGGATCATTTGAGATTTTTCATGAAATTGATGTTGTGGGAAGTTTATCAGCCATCAATCTGTAATTTTCATTGTGTCTCTTCAAACCTGTAAAACAAACGTTGACACAATGATTTGAAAAATATTATTTAATGGACCTAATTTACATATTTTTTGTCAAAATGGCGCAAATGTATATAGGCTGTTAAGACCCCGTTTTCAGCATCATTGTCCACCAAAGACGCCATATTTTCTGTAAAGGTTTACCACGCTAACCCAAAGAACCCTATTTTTGGGGGGGGTATAAATTTGAAAATTTTAACCCAATACCATAGTTTTGAAAACTGACATTTTTTGATAATTTAGCCAAATTTGGTCGTCCAAATAAACCATATTATGGGCAATTTGGCTGTCTCTCACCCAACAGACCTCTATTTTTTACATGTCACCAAATGCCTTTGGCGTATGAGATCGCTAGCCTTAAACCCCTAAGAATTTTATAGTGGAGTTGCCATCCCACCCCCCCCACCACTCGTGAAAATGTTTTAAAATTAACATAAAGGGCGGTGGGTCATTATTTACGCCAGGCGGAAATGGAGAATTGAGGGGAATGCGATGAAAATTGTAAGCGAGAGAGTGGAATATGAAATTTTGTGAGGAGAACAATTAACCTTCAAGGGAATGTGGATTTTTTAACGGAAGCGACGGATGAATGCGACATTTTTCGACCGAAAGAATTGAATCAGCATTCCCCTGATGCTAATATGACCGTTGCCAATGAATTAATAATTCTTCAAGAAGCCAATGAGGGCCTGCTATACCGGGCTGCTATAGGCAGAAGGCTAATCATACTAGTGTGAAATTTCGGGATTTTATAATGGAAATACATTTGGTTTTGAAATGCTTCATTCTACATAGAAGCCCATAACTGCTATGAAAAGTATTACGTACTTATTTTTCACTGAGATTAACAAACATTTTGCGATCTTACACCACCAACTGTCAGAAAAAGAACAGACAACGACACGTAGGCACAAAAGCATTATAGTTGCCATTTCAAGTTTGGCATGCAAGCTGGTTTCTTGGTGGCACTTTTTACGCATTACTCATAGGATAGGGAGGGGAAGGGATGCTCTTCCATTTCCCTTTTGAACTGAGAGCTGTTAGCGATCAAGTTGCTTTGTAAAAAAATAAAAAACTTCTCTTGATCAATATGTAATCTAGTACATCTGGTTGATTTCTGGAATATGTTCGTTGTGGAGAAAAAAATCGTGAATTTTTCAAAAATCCATATCTCAGGAACCACGGCATCTTATCACAACAACAAACGCCCGCTGTAGCATGTCATCAGAACTTTCCAAAAAACACACACTCTGACGGCTGTAACCAGTCGCAACGCGCCGATTTACACATTTCGTCAGTCGCCGTTAGTCAACTTAATGCTCAACTCGACAAAAGTGGTGCCCATGCGGAGTGGTCTATGTTTCCCATCGTTTCCAGGGCGTTGAAAGGCGCTCGAAAACCTGCCCATTTTGTGAGACGACTTACCAAGGTATCTCACGCGATAGCCTACCAACTACAGCATATTTTTCAATCACGTTTTAGACTGTTGAGGGGAGATATGCTGCGGGACAACATATCTTTAGCGGGAATGAAATTTGGGATTAGCATTATTTGGAATTAAATTGATGATTTCTGTAGAATGTGTTGCTCTATACACAACACACACACAGACGTTCCGTGCAGTCGATCGGTCACCGATTACGTAATAGGTAACTGAACTGCTACTATTGGGCTCACTGAAAGCTTAGTTCTGCTGAGCATTAACCTTTTTGTCTTTCATTCTCTTTTATCATTTGGAACAATTATCGTATATCAGCTAACATGAAGGTTATGCCGCTGTACCGGGACTTGTGTCCACAATAAGCCAACACCAAATTTAAAGTCATATGACATAGTCAGAATTACAAACTTACCTAACGGACTCTTAGCAACTTCAATACTACAGAACAAGAGTCCGCACCTATTGTTTTCATCCAAACAGCGAAAAAAATGTACTAATCGGATGAATTTTCAACTCAGAATTATTACTCCATAAAACTGTCATGAGTGAGTGGTTGCCAGTTTAGGAGTTTGACCGGTCAAAGGTCGACACTCGTGGTTTGTTCATCCAAAAAACATTACGATTCTCCACTAAGCACTTTTGTGTGAAAAAAGGTGACACCAAGATGACACATGTGGCTGGTTGGTTTTAAGATGGAGTGAGATCTGTGGATACCAAGTCCATAATTACAGCGGCAAACTTTACCATTAGCTGATATACCGATAATGCCAAATGATAAAAAGTGAATGAAAGACAAAAAGTTATGCTCAGCAGAAAACAAACTGAAAGCTGGGCTGTGTGTTTTGTGTGGATGAGCGAACAGGGAATACAATGACAAGGATTTGTCCAACACACAAAATGGTGGCATGATCAGTGAACAGAGCACAATAACTAACCTCACAGATTGCACCCAATATGGGTGTTAGTGGAATTTTATAGATTATTGAACCTAGCAAACACCACAAAAAAAAACTACCAAGTTGGCAATAGAGCTGAATGTCGCCACCAACGCCAGGGTGTCTGGTGGTTCCTAATTATGACATGTATGATGAATGAATGAATGCAAATGAATGGATAGTTTGGATGATTCATTATTTTTGCAGACATTGAGACGGATTCACAGTAAAATGAATCTACCGTGGTGACGTTTTCATATGGGTTATTCGCTGCGGTAGAAGCACTTCCGATACATAAAATTCCTGTAGCAGCGCAGTAGTTGAAACTTGAATAGGGCTCCGAAGAAAAAAGGATTCGCAATATTCAGAGCTAATTATAGTTTCACATTATCCTGCTTGTACCAGGGCACACTACATCACACCCCATTTACGTGTGGTCTTGGCACACAGCGCCGGTCATTGTTGAATCACGGTCCGAAAGTAATTTGAGCCCCGCGGACCTTGAAGGCTTGGACAAATCTTCAATGATCTAGGGAGTCACAAGTTTTCGACGGTAACATGCCAAGTGGCTGACACGTACACAACAACTTGTTAACATCTTCGGACCCGGTCAGATAGAGTGATTTGGATTTTTGTACACTTGGAGATTGCGCAAAAACTTGGCCTATCGTAACGATTTACGCCCAATATTCCTAAAATAAATTGTCTAGTTAGGTGACTAGGTTATTAATTATAGGTTTTATTTTGAAAAAAGACGAAAAAACATGAAAAATACGATCCATACAAGCATTTTTATTACCTTATCAGCTGGTCTCAATTCTCGATTGCTGCCGTCAAGTCATGCCACACTCCATGCACTCAAAAACTAGTGAGCTTAGGGGTCTTTTTTTGAGGAACCCGTTTCTAAAAATCAGTTTGACCACCTGATTCGTCGATGTGCGATATCCAGGGTACCGCGAAACCGTTATTTCATTCCTTGTTCAAGCCTTTAACCACAGCGTTGGCTGCTGGGGAGATCCATGAGTAGGCATGTTAAGAAAAAAAAGCGGCCAATAGCGATGCTAATACGGCGGTGGCGCTGTGTCCGAGCAGTACAGGTGCTATGGGAGCGGTACAAATGGTGTGACCTGAGAAGGTCTGGTTATAATAATAGTTGCCATAAAATCGTATTAGTACTTCTGAGGTACATAAAATTCAGGGGGAATCCATATATAAATGTATAGTATAGTTCCACATCATTGACGACAGCGATGATACTAGCGCCATACTCAACACTGTGTAAGTAAATGACTGATGTATATTTTGTTTATCTAAGCCTTTTTTGCAAATCACTTTCAATGATTTGTATTATAAGGACATTGGCCAATGGAATTGATTCTTAATTCCTGTGGAGATTTTAAAAGGATGATGAGGTTCGATTTCATTATTCATTATTACGGTCATTCATTATTTACTGTTCATTCAATTATGGATCTTGAATACACTAGAATCTTTATATTTTTTACATAACAAAGTTTCTAAGTGCCTAATAATAACAAACAGGGATATTGTAGGTTTCTTTCTCCAAAAGTTTAGAAATCAGTTCAAGCAATTTTTGCCACCCAGTATTATAAACAAGTGGGACAAAAACTGAGGAATTTTAGGCCAAGGGAATTTGATCCTTAGTTTCCTGTTGGAGAATTTTAAAAGGTGAAGAGGTCTGGTTTTCATTATTCATATTTACTGTCAATTCATAATTTACTGTTCATTTAATGTATTACATCTACATGCACATTACTAACTATCACATTAAAATCAAATTTACAAAATGCCTAATTTAAACAAAACATGGATATTGCAGTTTATTTCTTCAAAAGTTCAAAAATAAGTTAAGCATTTTTGCACTGTTGGAAAGTGGGACAAAAA